>VWYP01011360.1:0-45192 GCA_013400435.1 Pycnonotus jocosus
TAAGAAAAAATAAGAAAAAATAAAAAATAAAATAAGAAATTTTTTTCCTAACAAAATCTTTTCCTGTGGGATTTTTTTACTTTTTGGAGAGCTGCTCTGGGTACAGCAGTGATTTTGGTGATCAGTCTTTCCTGTGTGCTGGACTTTTGTCTTCCAGCCATCCTGGATGGGTGAACTCTCAGCACTCCACTTACATCCAACAAAACAAATGGGATGGGATGCAGCCTGGATTTCTGGAAGACACAAGACAGCCAGGACATGGATTCTGCAAGGAAATGAGGGCATCCAGCTTTAATTTCCAAGAGGCCTCTGGTATCATTGCAGCATCCTGTTACACTCTGGACTCTTTTTTGTGCACACACAGGAACCAAACTAGAACTTTCCAAAGACTCTTAAAAAAACCCAAAAAAACCAAAAAAACCCAAACTTTAAGAAGCTTTGATTCTTGCAGAAAAAGACACTTTCTGCTCAAGATTTTCAAGTCCTCAGTCACAGCTGGCAGGCCAAGGCTTTGGACAGAGCTTTGCCAGTTTTCCCAAATATGATTTCTTAATCTTTTTTTCTTCTGAAGTCCGATCAAGACAGGGAACATTTTGGATAGGAATAATTCCAAACCCCATATTTTCCCTTTTTTTCCTGAAAAATCCAGACGATTGACTTCCCTCTCTGCGCTGCTGTTGCACCAGCAGTGCATTTCCTCATTTTTGACACAAATGGGATTGGTGGAGGTTTGTAACAAAGGCTTTTCTGCCCGTCTGCACAGCCAGGGCCAAACCCAGCAATGCTGGGAATCCTGAGGAGAGAGCCCTTTTTTTTTTAACCCGACGAGGTTTGGAAAAGTATTTAAACTTTCCGAGCTTAACTAAACCTTCAAACCTTTGGGTATTGTCACACTGGGAACTGTGATAACTGCAGGTTTTATTATGTGTCTTTCTCCTGCTATTTAATGTCCAATTAATTTCATGATAGGGCATATTAAAAAGATGCGTCGTGGATGGAGGAGGGTTGCGTGGCGCTCTAACCATTTATTGGAAAGCTGCAGAGGGTATTCTAAAATAAGTAAACACAAATTCGTCCTAATTTTTACTTAAAAACCCAATTCTTGGTTTACCCCAAGGTTTTTAAAGATTATGGAGCATGACTTTTCTTTTTTTTCCCTTTTTTTTTCTTTTTTTTTTTTTAGGAAAACTAGGCATCGCTCTGGAGAACAAATATCCCTCTGACCCCTATAAAAATCAAGACACAAGGCCAGCATATGGAAATTATTTTCCTCTTGACCGTGACTTGCAGAAGAGACGCTTGGAAATGTTGTGCTGTTTGTTGGTAGCAGCCTTGTTAAACTGCTCCCCCCGCAAGGACAATAAAGTGGCAGCACTTAACAGCTCCTGCAGGGCCATCAGGAACCCTCCCCTCTGTCTGGGTGCCACTGCAGGAGCTGGAATTCCTCTCAGCGCTCAGGATAAGTGCGGGGTGAGCTCGATTTGGAAGGCTCAGGGCAGGTTTGGGAAGCTGTTGAATATTCAATCTTTAATTGGCTCCTTTTGCTGCGAGAAGCTGCCCCCAGGACAGGTTCCCTCCTGGTGCTGGCCCGGAGCTGCAAACACATCTCTGGGCTGCTCAGGTGCTCGGAAAAGGGGGTGGCATTTGGGATGAGGAACATCTGGATGTGTTCTTGCAGGATTGGAATCATAGAACAGCCAAAATTTGGAAGGGATCCACGGGGATCACTGAGTTCAGCTCCTGGCCCTGTGGATGATACCCCCAGAATCCCCCCAGGTGCCTGAGAGCATTGTCCAGGCACTCCCTGAGCTCTGGAATGCTGGATAGGGATAATCTGCACGGTTCAGCTGTGCCCCACCATTCACAGCCACTCCAATCCCCTCTCTTGTCGAGGTGACACACAGATGCAGCTTGGTACAAAACCTCCGGATACACTTCAGGTTTTTCCTAAAGATCCCAGATATCCAGACTTCATTTAAAATCCCAGTTCTGTCCAAGGCATCCTTTCTCAGTGGGTGCCTTTGGCTTTGCAGTGCCCTGTGGCTGTGGGCATCAAACAGGGCTGGACAGAGGATCCTATGGAGGAATGTCCCACATTAAGAGCACTTAATGTGCCTGATTCCACCCCCTCGGGTTTCCTGCTGTTGACCCGGGATGAGCTTGAAGGCACAAGAGATGCTATCAGCTCACACTTCAGCAGAATATAATGGGGCATTTGCATTTTCATTCCTTTCTTTTCTAAGTCGCCACCCACAGCTTCGTTTCCACGCCTAAATATAGAAGGGTGATGTTTGCACGTTCTTTTGTTCTAAAATTCAATTAATTTTTTATTAGCAGAATTAAATAATTAATACTTTTCCTTAAACTTTCCAAAACTCTCCGCTGCTGGAAGGACCTCACGGTGCCTACACCACGCAGATCTGCTCCCTGCAAAACTTTTTGAACAATTCCAGCCTCCAGCACCGAGGCAGCGAGGTTCAATTTTTGCGGCTGTCAGAGGAAAAAGGGCCCCGCTCCTCTCAGGAACATGCAAAGTGTTTCACCCAGAGTGATATTTGCCTAAAAGATTTCTCTCTCCAGCTTTCACTCGGAAATCTTCTGCCAGTTGTGTTCCAAGGACCAGCTGCTGGGATATTTAGTGGAAATGTGGAGAGAGAGAGAGAGAGAAGAGGGAAAATTGTTTTGCCATTTATTTCAAACCAATTCTGGCATGAGATGAACACAGATAGGAGGCCATATTTATAAAGGGCACTCTCTATGCAGTGCTGGATCTGGGTATACTCCCTCTGACAGCTTTAATTCCAAAAAACAGATTACAACTATCCAAGATCCAACTTTTTTTTTTTCATAGAGGCTTGTGGTTTGTTTTTTCCCCCTGCCTTTTGAGGACTATACAGCATGGGCCATAAAGCCAAGAGGGATCTATAGGATGACAGAGGCCAGTTCTCTCCTCCACTTCCCTCACTACCAGAATTAAAGTCTTGTTCACAAATACAGAGTGCAAATTGAATACTTAGCCCAGCCCTCTCCACGCTCATTCTGCCCTCTTTGAAGTTGAACAAATGAAGGGTTACTTCTCAGGCAAGGAAAAAAAAAATTGAGGTTGATTAACCATGGGCATGCATAATTTATACGGAGTTTGAACATCCTGTGAAAATGGGCCAAAGATGTTTCTTTATAAATTGGGCTCTATGAATTGGAGATGATCTTTAGCATTTATTATTGCTCAGGCAGCACTGGGGGGGGTGTGGCTCTGCATTGTCTGACTCAGTTTCCTCCCAGCCGCTCGATTTAAATGCTCAGCTCTCTGTCAGCATCACCAAAGTCAGGCTTTGCATCTTGTCACAGCCCTCCAGTGCTGCCCCGTGGTTTGTGGGATGAGGAGCGCTGTTTGGGAACTGCAGGATTCCCGTTTGAAACGATGCCTGCTGGAAGGAAACCAGGAAAAACGCCTCGTGGATCTGACCTCAGCCCAGGTAGCACACTGCCTGCTCTCTGACAAACCTCGCATGTGCCTTTAAGAAACAAAAATTAATGCAAAGCTTATTACAATCCTGGTGGTTGCTAACGCTTTCTCTCTTCCACTGTCCAAGTGTCTGAATTTCAGCTTCAGATGAGTGTGGCCTGCTGGGATTTGAGCTGCCAGTTTAATTAGTGTTCAGTAATTTCAATAATGAGTGACAATTCATTGGGGCTTTTAGGTTGGTCTTCTGTTCAGAAGCAAATCAATAATCCACAGTTTTTCCCCTTCTTTAAAGACAAGAAAGTGGCATGTGAGTTACATCAGATGAGAGAAAATAAATGAGGAAAAGCACAACTCCCTCAGTAACTTGAGAGGCAATTGGCTTTAATGGTGTGGGCAGCCTCCCTGGTTTGTTGATGTTATTGGATGAACAGAAAGGTCATTAGTATCTGGAAAGGGGCTC
The DNA here is from genome assembly GCA_013400435.1 of Pycnonotus jocosus. Taxonomy (NCBI): domain Eukaryota; kingdom Metazoa; phylum Chordata; class Aves; order Passeriformes; family Pycnonotidae; genus Pycnonotus; species Pycnonotus jocosus. Next base: position 3,927 of record VWYP01011360.1, read on the forward strand.
CAAAGATTCTCACAGTAAACAATTTGCCCTGGCTGTAACCATAGTGATTTGGGTAAATGAACACAGGTATACGGATTACTACTGTATTCCCCAGGCTGCCTATATTATTGCCTCAGAAGATATAAAAACAATTGAGGCTAATTGTATGAGAGTGAGTTTATTACAAACATAAATGGAAGGGGAAAAGAAACCAGATATATTGTTCAGAAGCTTTTTTAATCTCTTAATTTTATATGTACATGTGCACGTATACATGTGGCGCACGGAACGCGTCGGTGAGGACGCTCTGTCTCCGTGTTTCACATTTCCATGTGAAAACATGCACAGATAAATCTTCTCTGGAGCTGGCCTCCAGTTTGGAGCTGGCCTCCACAGGCCAAGCTGCTGCTTTTCCTTTGGTCCCCAGGACAAACTGGAATGCAGGTTTTCCCCTCGCTGCCTGAGCAGGGCGTTTTCCACCACGGGTGTTGTTCTCCGGATCGAGCACCTTGGTGCTGGTTGGTGCTGGAGTTTGGAATGCTGAAGAACCACAAAATTATTTCTTTTTTCAACCTTGGAAGACTGAGAAGAACAGAACTGCCTGGAAACTGGGAAAAAGGCATTTATCCCAAGCAAGGTGTTGATGTACCCTGCATCCCCAGTCCCCTACTGGGGAGTCACCCACTGCACCCATGGCATTGCACCCAAGGCACTGCACCCACGTTCAGGAGCAGCATTTTTTTTTGGAAGTTGCATTGCTACCTTTTGTTACAGCAACAAAGAGCCAGCCTTGGCGAGGGGTTGTGATTTGCAGTATACAAACCCATTAAAAAAACACAAATGAAATACCCAGCTGGGAAGGTCAAGTCTAATGAGGTGGTCTGTTGTGAGAAGTGGTAGCTCACAGCATCCCCCATGTAGGCCAGAGGTGATTCCAAGTGAACAGCTGCTTATAATTATTATAATCTGACACTTTTCATCCACCTCAGGTGCTATTTTTTTCTCACAAGAGAGCAGATTAATTGTATATCAACTGATATACATAAAAAAGGGTTTGATAGAAGGCTTAATAAAGTAACATTAAATAGGCGCTCCCACTGAAATTCTAATGTGTATATTCTTAATTAAATTCCCTTGTACAGTACAGTAATTCAGGTGCATTCGGATTCCTTTATCTTCCGCTGCATAGAAAGTTTAAAATTATTGTTGCTATGAAACTAAAGGCAAATAGGAAGGGGAAAAACCCTGCGAGTCTGACCCACATAGGCCCCTCTTCTGGAGGGAGAAAAAATCAGTTAATGCTCCATCTCTCATTCTGCACCGAGTCTACGAAGGCCCTCGGTATTCTCATGTTAAAGAATACGCTCTCCCATTAGAATTTCAATAGAGCCCTGCTCCCAGGTGAAAAGGCAATATCCACATTAAAATGAAGATATTATTAAAAAAAAAAAAAAAGAAAGTACCATGTGCCGAAGTCTATTGACATCACTCTGGAGGGAAACTGTTGATTTAGAGGAGGAGAGGTAGCTGGGTGTGTGTTTAAATTGAACATCTGATAGCGCCGCTCCGCCGCTGTTTACTGCTGCTCAGCAGCCAAACACACGATGTTTACATGACTTCCCAGCGTGTCCTTCCTCACAAATCATAAAAAATAAACCCAATATCACCCACGACAAGGAATATCCCAATTAAACCCCATCTCGGAGCAGTATTAAATCGCACGGTTTGCTGCGAGGAGGGAACTTCCTTTGCAGCACGCGGGGTTTAATCAGACACGTTCAGGGCGACTGCTGGAAAGAAAAAAAAAAATAAATGAATGGAATCTCCTGAGTCCCACGATGTTTCCTATGGAAATGAATGAAAAACACATGGGGTTTGCCAAGGATTTCAGGCTGGGCCTTCAGAGACCTTGCTGTCTTCCAGCACTGTGTGCTTGGCGTGTGCAATGGGGGAGCCTGGAGAAGTGGACATTTGTGTGCCCTTCTCCAGGGGCCCACCAGGACTTCAAGGTTCAATAAGATGCCCCCAATGTTATGTTGGATCTGCTTGAGATCCATTTGCCTTGGATCTCTTGGACGATCAGATTTTTCTCCACGCTTCTTTTATATAAACAGAAAGAGTATTTCATTAAAATAGTTCTGATCCTTCCACCCCTGTTTCCAGTCCTCCTTTCTTTTAGGAGGCTTTTGGATATTTTATGAACAAAACACGACAGAGCAACACTTGTCCTGTTAGTTTGAACCATCTGGATTTTAAGGGGATTTTTTTCCCTTCATAATCACACCTGCTACCAAAAGCACCTGTAAAGATCAGCTCCTCCCTTATTTGACACCCATTTTTGGGGGAGAATTGTCCCCAACCATGGGCTTGGCAGCTGCCCCTCCAAGGGATGATAAACCTTGCATAAAATCATCCAAACAGGCAGGAATATTCTAAATTTGTTTTAAACCACACCTGTAAAATTCGTGAAGGTGACAAATCCATTGGAAGTGGTGGCTGGTGGAACAGGTGAGAGAATCACTCAATTTTACCTCTTCGTAGACCTGATCAAAAGTGAATCCCTTCTTCTAATCCATGTCTTTCTATTTAAAAAACATTTTATTTAGAACTTTTTTTCAAGATATTTGAAAAATCCTTCTCTCATTGCCTTCTTCAAGCTACCAGGAACTCCTCCAGTCTGCTGTCCAGCACACAGATTTCCTCACATCCATATGAGCACTAATTCCTGTGAATTTCTTGGGATGACCTCGGCTTCCCATGGAGTCATCAGGTCAATGTTGAGCCTTCAGCATACAAGGAGGAATTTGTTTATTTTTCTAAATACTTCTGTTCAAAGCTCAGTGCTGAGCAATGTCCTATGGTGTTAAATAGTACATTCCAGTCTAATCCCAAATTTCCTTAGCGTTTGGGAGGGATCACCTTCTTCTATTAATTAAAGTTTATTTCTATTTAAATTTTGAACTTGTTAAGCAAATTTTCAAAAACTAAAAAAATTAATTCCAGTCCATAAAATCCTTTCAACTGGGGAGAAGGAAGGAGATGTAACATTCTTGAGATAAAGTTACACCACATTTTGATAACATGATGAACCCCAAATACTCACAGCCTTGTCATTATCCAGTTCACATTACACATGAAAGCAAACGTGAGGCTTGCAAAAAAATTCTTATACATATTTTCAATTCGCCTGCAGACATGTATTCAACCCAGGCAGGTACTAGATCCTATAAGAGGGTGTCTGTTCTCTTTTTTTTTTTTTTGTATGACATGACCCTTTAGAAAATATCAACTTCCTCTCCCATCTGAGACAGGAAAAGAGGAAAAACTTCAAGAAATCATTTACAATTCATCAAGCTACTGCAGAAGAAGAAAAAATATTAGAGCTGCCCCCGACTTAATTTGATTGTTTATTGGAGACAAAAAAAATTAAAATGATTGAATATCATTTGAGTTCTTTGTGATTGCCCTGTACTTCCCAGGTTGCTGAGGTGTGATCATGAAGGACTCCATGAGCTCCTCCCTCTGCCAGTTTTGCTCCCAGACATCCAAGATTTTGTCCAAAAAATCTCTGATCTTGGTTGCCTCTGAGCCCTTGAGTCCCTCAGCAGAGAAAGGGAGAGTAGGAAACTCTGGTAAAGTAGGAATATTAAAATATAATACCAGACATAACGGTCCTGTTTTGATAGAAGCACAGAATGATTTGGGTTGGGAGGGACCTTAAAGATCATCTGAGTCCAAACCCCACCAGACCAGAGTGCCAGACCAGGTTTAGATGCAGTTTGAAAGGAAAAGGTGCTGTGTATAAGCAGAGTATATAAAATATATTCCAAAGGAAGGGGTTGGCAGGGGTAGTGTGGATGACAGCTGACTGCAGCTGCAGTGAATAATTACAGTCATATTTGCACTGGTCCAGGATATCTTTTAAAATAAATTACAGACTCATCACCCCGCTGCCTCCTGGCAAACAGAATTAAACATTAATGCATCAACAGTTTATTAAAGACAATAAAGTCTTTTTTAAAAACAACTGTACTTAGCAACTGTTAGGGGAAAAAACAGAGAGCTCTAGCTCAGCCATTTGAAGTAAATTTTTAAAAATCAAGTGATTGAATATGGCTGGTATTCGGATATAAATTTCTTACTGGAAACTGAGATGAAATCCTACACGTCCTCAGATGCCTGGGAGGTTTGTCATCCTCACTGCCACAAGCCATTGGTGGAACTGACTCTGTGGTGGGAGTATTCAAAACTTTTTACAGACAAAACCCATGGAATAGAGCCTGGTGGGCATCAGATTACCTGGTGCCTGTCCTTATCCACACCCTTGTGCTGAGTGCCTCTAAATACTTCAGCTGGATGGGGTGAAAATCTGCTGACATCATCCACGGACTCTGCTCTGATTTTCCTGTAAGCAAATGCTGAAATAACCATGGGAGAACAGCAGTTAGATGAGGAGGAATGCTAAGATCCTGATTCAGCAAAAGCTTTTACAAAGGTATTTAAAGTTAAGCACATGCTTAAGTGCTCTGCTGAATCAGGGCCTGGGGGAGGTCTTGTTGTCTATGAAAGATTTCTAAGTGGGACGTGGAGAAGGAAACCAAGGTGTACAATTACAGCAGTGTAAAGAGAAGTGGAGACGTGGGAAAAGTTTTGTACTATTTGAACTTGCTCAAGAAACTCAACAAAGATGCGTAGGAGCAAATATCCAGTCAGATGAAAGCAGAGGTGGAACAAAGGGAACAGGGCAGGGAGAGGGAGCTGGAGGAACAAGAAGTGACATTCCAGCAGGTGAATAGCAGAGAACTTTTCTGCTGTACCTGGAAGGATACAGTACTCTGGCTGAAAAACACAACAAAAAAACCCACCAAAAACCCCCGATCTCTTAACATTTATAACCCTCCCCAAGATCTCTTCAGCATCAGCTCTAGAAGGAAGGAGGAAACATTGACAGATGGGCTCAGATGATCAGAGTTGGCGGTGACAGCACCAAGGCTGTGGGTTTGATCCCTGCATGGACCATTCGCTCAAGGGTTGGACTCAATGACCCTCCTGGGTCCCTTCCAACTTCCAGCTGTGATTCTGTGGTTCTGTAACTCAGATCTTTTACCTTGGCATTTCACCTGGGAGCAGAGTCCAGAGGCTGAGCTGCTCTGGAGCAGGAGGCCCTTCAGGGCAGCAGGCAGAGAGGAGCAGGATGGGGAACCAGCTGTGGTGAGAGAGCTCCAGCAGCAGCCTCAGCCACGGGGAGGATGTCCAGCAGAACCATCCCAGGGTGGGACACAACCCCACACGTGGCCCTGGCAGGAGGCTCAGCACCACCACCAACCACATTGCTCAACCCCACCATCCCTGTTGGGTTTTATGGTCTGCTGGTCCTCTCTGTGTTGGATGTCCCCTGGACTTGCTCAATCATTTGGGGAGGGTAGAGGACCAATCAGGCAGCTGGGCCTGTGCAGGTTAAATCATCCCAAGCTGACACAAGGAGAACATCTCTGCAAAGTGAAACACGGGACAGGGAGGGGGAATGAGGTGGGATTTCCTTGAAATGTCCTCCCCTGATCCAAACCAGCTCCGTTAATCCTTCCACTTTAGCAGTCCCCTTTCTTCTGTTGATTATGGAAAAGTCAGAATGGAAACTCACATGGCATAAATAGACCAAAGACTCTTAAAAACTTTTTTTTTAAAAAAAAGTTATTTCAAGTGACTGGTGTCTTTTAAACCTGTTGAATCCTTATTCTTGAACCAGGAAGGAAACAGGAAGCTTCCTTGCCAAAAAGGTTTACTGAGGTGGTTCCTGCAGGGGAGAAATGTGCTGAGTGTTCCTGGGCTGTTTTTTCTTGGCAGCGGGTTTCCTCTGGGTATTTCTTTGATTATGCCCATGTAATATGATGATTATCAGATTTCAGTCACTGGTGCTGTTCTCCAGCTTGGGCTGTTGCAATAAATTAACCCAGGCCTTGTGCTTAGCCCTGTATCAGGCTGCTTTAATCACGTAACGTGACCATCAGATTCTCTGTCCACAAATTGGCCGCAAGTTTGGTCAAATTATCAAATTACATTACTGGAGCAATATTAAAATCATGTGAGCGGGTTTTAAATCCCAGTAGTTCATGAACTTTTTTTTTAATATCTGCCAAGCTGAACAATGGGACCCTTTGCAATCCCCCAGTGAGCACCTATTAAAACCACAATTTACAACTATACATATCATCTAACGTGTTAACCAGGTGTTCCAGTGTTATTGTTTGAAATTCTACCTAGGTTTAAATCAAATGAAGAAAAGCCAAAAGTCCAATTAAAATCCCACATTGCCTCTTTATCGTGTGTAGGTGAAAGACATTTGTTATAGATTTAATGGCAGAAATCTCATAAAATTTTAGGCCATCCTCTTTTCTTCCCAGTTTCTTGTTTCTTGCTCCGATTCTCACAGCTTACTGGCATTTCCTGTTCTTAGCTGTAAAAAAAATAGAATAAATCTAGGAATTTCTGGCTTAATTTTAGTAGCATCCTGGACACTCCAGCAGAATTTGACAATTGAGTGTTGTCATGGGATATTAAAATCCTGCAGTGGGCCCATTTAAGCTATTATTTCATAGGCTGTCCCTTAATCAGTTCCATCCCTCGGCTGTGCACTCTTTGCCAACATGTGTCTATTTTATTTAATAGTTCAGTGACAACAAATTTATGTTGCTAAGCTCCAAAAAGTAAACCTTACCAAAATACCTCCCCAAACTGCCTTTACAGACATCCACCAAAGTAATATGGAATTCAGTTGTCTTCACTTGGCCATAATTACTTCCAGACCCAGGCTGCCTATCTTTGTCTTTGGCCATTTTTCTCATTCCACCCCAGCCCAGAAACCGTGGTGTTTCTTTACATTTATGGTTTTCTACTTAGATTTCATTGTCACCCACCCCTCCTACCTTTTGATTTTAGCAGACCTTGACATTTAACTAGTGACCTAGCTCTCCCTCCAAATATATGTTTGCTTCTCTGTTTGACAAAAGGCTTGGCTTTTCAGTGCCCAATAAAACAAATTAATTTTCTTTCAGTGAGACAGCCTTCCCCACCCCCCTTCTTTTCTCAGGCATTAAAATTGGGACAGTGTAAAAAAGTCACTGTTGCCTCGCTAATTTGAAATCCATTAAATAATATGACAAATGAGAGTAACTTTTTGTCCAGAATTAGTGAAACTGGCAAAAAATAAATGTGTCAGTTACAGCACATCTGTTCTCTTTTACGCTTTACTTAAGAAAATAATTCTTGCCAGATTTTACCCACCCATAATAATTACACAATTTTTACAGATGTAGTTTGTAACAGCTTCACTTTGGTCCAAAACCTTCAGTATGACTCGCAACGAATTTACTCCTTGGCTTGCACTTTATTATGTTTTTGCAATAAAAGGGCTGAGGTAAAGTTATTTGTTTCCAGCTCTGCACCTTTTGCTAACATTTTCATAAACAAAGCTGCTAGGCTCAAAATGATTGTTGCTGTCATCACCACTGTTACCATTGCAATTACTGCACGGTTTGCATTTGGACATTTCATTTGGCTCTTGCTCCCAGTCTGTTTTCCTTGTCCTTAATTATCTGTTCTGTGGGAGCACCAGACCAGCAAGAAGGGCACTCATGCATGTCCAGCTGCAAATGATAAACCATCATGACTTCCATTGATATTTAAAGACAACGCTACTAATTATTGGAGATGGGGCCTGGCTGGGAAATGTTGAGGCAGATCCAGAAATCTCCACGTTTCAGGAGCTGTAGGGCCTGGAGGTTTGATTTGGCCCCTGGAAACACATCCCAGGCTCCAAAGTTCAGGTCATTCCATGCCAGGGGCTCGGCGTGGGCCAAGCTCTAATTGTAACAGCATGGCAGGCAGTGCCACCATCGTTAGGCTCTGTCTCAGGTTTACAGCCATTTGCAAAACTTTATAAATCAGATGCAAATATTTTCAGCTGCTGAAACTTGCCATAAAATAGCCTGGCCTTAGTCCAAATGAATCCTGACATCCAATTTTTTAAAAGGAAAAAAAAAAAAAGTTAAATGAAGGAAAGAGAAGTTGCAGTTTCTGACCAAGAGCAGATAGGATGTATCAGGTTTCTTTTTTGGGGCCAGATACTTTAAAAAAAAAAATGGATTTGTGGAGAATAGCACATTATTCCATGAGCAGAACCAGCCCACTAACGACGCTTTGGAAGACAAGGCTCTGTTTAATTAGCAGCCATAGACTGAGCAGTGCCCACACACTGATTTGGAGCTCGTAAATTAGACCTCTATCACTTTTAAAAGGGAGGGGTGACAAGCCGAGTGGAGGCGACGCCCTCAGCCACCTCTGAGCACGTGTTTGGTGCCCACACGGATCTCTACCCGCTATTATTGTTATTATAATTCATGGTATAAACTGTAACCACTTGCAACCGCTCCACGCTGCACAACCCAATTAAGAGCAACAGAGATGGCTGCACTTAATGGGTGCAATGACATGATAATGCCTTCAAAGGGTCAGTGCCCTACATCGCACATCAATGGCGGTTGACACACTGTTTTTTAATGCTACCACTTAAATATGCATTAGAGGTTTGAAAGCAGCATTGAAGTAATGAGAAGGGTTAGGCTTAAACTTATAAGTGCAAGTAAAGTGTGACCTGCAAATATAAGTGTTGATAAATTCAGGGTAGCTTTTTCTTTCTTTTTCTTTTTTTTTTTAAGTGTAAAAGCACTTTTCAGACTCAGGTATTTTTAGCTCTGTGTTCCTGCAAAACCTGAAGCATTTACTGAGTTCACTTCGAGCAGTGAAGCTTCACCAGATGAAGCCTGTAAATGGGACAAGGCTTCTTTACTCACAATACGATGGCATCGTGCCCATAAATGTATGATTTTTGAAACAGAGTTTAGGAAACTGTTCAGCGTGCAATCACAACATGAAATAACATCTTGTCACAGCTTGCCAAAGAGCTGGGCATGATTTCCTACTGCTCTGAACCCTGTCCCCAGGCAAATATTTTAAGTCCTTTTTTGCAGCACCTGCAGGAGACAGAAACAGCAGAGAGATCCAGGGCATGCTCCCAAGGCAGATCCCAATTCCAGGAGGGTTCCCACCTGATCAGGAGCGGTGTAACAACCTAACAAAGCCCTCTTCTGCTGGCAGTGAGGTCCTTGGTGTTTTGGGGTTCATATCAAGCTGCTCCCACTGTTTTATCACTTCAATCTGTTTGGTTGGGGTTTTTTGGTTTGTTTTTTTTTTGTTTTATTTTTTGTGTGTGTTTTTTGTTTTTTGGGGTTTTTTTTAGATAGCTCTGAGACACCTTATCAGAACAAAATAAGGGTAGACATACAGGATGAATTATTGGGAGTTAAGGGGCTTCTGATTTCACTATCAGTTCCAGTCTGGATTTTTTAGAAGTTGGACACCAAGGCCATGGGAGTCAGGTGGCATCAAACCTGTTCTGCACACAGAGATGAGTCTGACCCTCTCCTCCACTCAGCTGTCCCAGGGAAATTAGGCAAATTCACTTTGTGTCCTGCCTCCTTTGTGGGGTTTTCTGTGATGAAGCAAATCAAGCTCTGAAATCCAGATTGCCTCCTCCTGGCCTTGGCTGGGATGCTGCATCCACAGCATGTGCATGGGCAAGGCTGCAGGGCACCCAGGGTGAGCACTGAACCTGTGACTCCCTTTTAAATAGAAAAAAAAAAAAAAAAAAATTAAGAAAAGAGTGTTTTTGTTTTTTTTTTTTTTAAAGTGCATCTAATATTTTGGCTGTTGAATGATTATCTAAAAATCCGGCATCGTCCCTCTAATCCCATCTGAACATGGTGTGAATGCGATTTAAATATGTTAATGATCACTCCCCGCTCCTGTCATTTAATCTCTTTTTTTAAGTTGTTTGGGCAGACGCTGGAGCCGGTCCAGCTCCCTTTTCCAGCTGAGCCCTTTCCCTCGCACCACTGGCACGTGGTGGGGCTCGTTTTTGGGAGATAACAGAGCATCCTCAGCCCTGCAGCGCTCATCACACCAACACCCTCCATCCAGCGCCAGCGCAGTGCTGCCGCTCACTCTCTCCCCAAGCCCGAGCCTGAGCAGCACAAAGAAAGTCTTTGGTGCCTCGGAGGCGGCACATTTCCCGAGCAACGCCGGCCCTTCCTCCCCCATTTACGGGAGGAACCGGCTGTAATGAATTTAGATGATATTCAGCTCTACCACTGCTGCTTAATTCACTCGGTGGCCTTGATGTTATAGGAGATGAGCAAAGGGACCGGGGGTAAATCCAGTTGACTTGGTGTTAAAGTTAACATTAACAACAGTAGCAGCAAGCTCCCGGTGTTCGACTGTCACTGACCCTTCAACACGCCTCAAAAGCGCTGTGATTCCCATATTTCCCCTGCTAAAGCAAATACAAGCCCGGGCGGCGGCGCGCGGTTGGTTTTGAGCGTGCCCTGCGCTGGGTGGTCTGGGGACTTATCCTACTTCCCATCTCATTTGCCTGCAAACGCCTTCACCTTGTCAGGGCCAATAATTATCCGGCCAGCGATGCTCAGAGCTGCCATTCCTTAAGATTGGATGAGATTGAAGAGGCTGAGGCTCGGCTCCTCTGTGCATTTTCTCCGTCAGTTAGTGTATACACTGGGGGCCCGGCGAGCCCTACAGCAGAGCTACACTAACTTTCTCTCCCCTTCCTTATTATGGAGCTTAATAACAGCAGGCAGTGTATTAATATGTAAGAGATCAAGAGATTATTGATTAGAATCACTTGGCTAATATCCCCTGTCTGTCATGTAGTTCAGCAGCCCTTTCATGATTTTTTGTGTCAGTCCATTTAAATATTCATGACAGAGTTGCTTTGTACCTCCACGGCTGAATTTCTAATTAATCTGTCAAAAGAAATACAATATGCCCCTAAGCCTTATTATTATAAGGGTCAGCTGAAACAGAGCTGGCCTGGCTAGGCCTAAGGGGTAATTAATTATAACAATGCGGTGTTTACCTTCGTCAGTACCTGCGGCCTAAATGAGTGCTAAATTAGACTCAAACCACTTCAGTCCGTGTTTGAAGCACCCCGATATGCCAGACTAAATCATAATGATGGGGAGGAGAGAGCGGAGAGCCGCTCCTGTGTAACAACATAATCAGCAATTATAGCTAGGAAATGGGGAGAAGGGGGAATTTTATCTCATTAGAAGAGCCCGAGCAGAAAGTTTTTTTTTCTGTCACCAGCTCTTTTCTTTCGAATTCAAATGATCCCACTCTAAAGGTGAGGGATCTCAAATTTAATTCCAGTGCAGAAAGCCAGCCTAATTAGTGGTATACTTTGGCTAAAATATGAATGACATTTGCTCCAGCTTGCAGCGGCCTATTAATAGAGGGTGTCAGAGTGAAACATTAAGTGTATCATTCTTCTGTCAATTTATTTCTGTCATTATTGTTTCTTTATTTCCTCTGCCACATTATGGTCACTAATTTCTTCTCACTTTTATGAGATTCTTAATGTGGGCCTTTAATGAACTCCAAAAACTCAACCACAACTCTGAAATTAAAATACTAGTCTCCTGTCAGTGTGACGCGACAGAGTAAAACTTGAATAGTATCATTCTTCTGTCAATTTATTTCTGTCATGATTTTTCTTTATACCCTGCCACATTATGCCCACTAGTTTAATTCCATTTTTATGTGACTTGTTAATGTGAATTTTAGGTGGCTTTTAATCACCTCCAAATTTGTAGAATATCACAATAAATCATAACTGTATCCCCTCTTATGACAATTTATTTCTGTCATTATTTTTTATTTCTCCTTCCTTATTACAACTCCTAGTTTCATCTCCTCCTCTGTGACCTTTACATAGTTGCATTTTGAAAAGAGGGAGCACAGCCAAAGTTTCCTCTTCTGCAGCATCATCTTGCAGTGATGCTCTGTCCACTCAATGATTCTCTGTCCACCCAGGAGCTCTTGGCCTGCCCAGTGCTGCTCTGTCCAGCCAGGAATGCTTTGTTTTTCCAGGGATGCTCCACCTGTCCCCATCATCTGAGCCATAACTCCAGCATCACCCACACAGAGCCTTGTGAGCCTTGGTGTGCCCCAAACAGCAGGGCCCTGCCCCAGCATCCCCAACCTGCTTCCTTCGAGGGCTGGGTTTTAAATAAATGACATTTCATTCATGCTATTGATTGGGGCCAGTCTGATTCGTCTGTGTAATGAATAGGGGTAATTAATTTAGGGTGGTGATTGCCATCTCCAGTGATCATTGAGGAACAATCAAAGCAGGCTGAGGCTGCAGCCCAGGGGGTAACGTGGGGTGTTCATTACTCCACACCCCAGACTTCCCTTTACAGTAATATTTTAATAAGAAAACTTCAACAAGCAAAGAAACCTACACCAGTTCTTGGGCAGTGATTCCAGAAAAAAAACCCAAACAAACGAACAGAAAGGTGTTTTTACCATTTTTTTTCCATCCCTCTAAGAGCTGCACATCTAAACTTCAGCCTGGCTGAGGAGAAGATGGAGTAATCCCCAGCCAGTCTTTTGGAACTGTGAATAAAGCATCTGTAAATGATGAAAAAGGAGATGAGGGGGATCTTTTTCCCTGAGATGATTGCAAACATGATCGTTCACAGACCTTTCCCTCTGCCTGGACCAGCATCATTTCTCCGTGTCCCTGGAGGGCGATGCCAGGCAGTGGCTCCCCTTTACTCACACAGGAAAACAGCAGGGAGACCCAAACCATGCCACTGTCACTGCAGATCTGTCATGGGTGGCACTTCAGCCCCCTGGAGTGCTCCAAAAAGAGGTGGAAACCATTCCCATGGGGCTCAGGCCATTGCAGATCCTGATCTTGACTTTTTCCCAATGACTCCTTCTGCCTGCACCCCTGGCATGCACAAAAATTCTGCAGGAAATGAAGGCCCAACTTCTCAGCTGGAGGAAGCAAAAGGGCTTAAAGCCTTGCCCAGAGGAGTGGGGTTTTCCAGGAAGGCAATGCCTGCTCAGGGAGGTGGGCAGGGGGTCACAGCAATGAAGGAGAAACAAAAGGAAAATCAGCGGAGTCTGGCACCACAAGAAAAAGGTAGGAGGTAATAACATGAATAAGCTAAAAGACAATATTGGTTTGGACTGGATTTGGGATGTAAAGGCAGTCATTGTGTCATTAAGTGATCTGGAGAAACGCAGAGAGACCAGGGTGCTGAATCCCTGCTGCTTTGGGCTGGTGTGGACCCAAATCTGCTTTAACTCACTTTGGCAAATCTGCCAGCAGAGCTCCAAGGATGGGCATTTCTCCAGACCAGCTCCTGAGAAAGCCAGTACCTGTACATCCAAAACCTCCCTGGGAACGTGTGAGGTCCTGAGGATGCCAAAGGGATGTCGGCTCCTGGCAGTTCATGAAGCTGATGCTCCATGGGCACAGCCATGCTCTGAGCACTTCCCAAAGTTGGATATCCTGGGCTCCTTTTTTGTTTGAAAGCAAACAAATGGCACAAAGGAGAATCCTTCTGAGCAGTGTGGCCCCATATTCCCTGCACCCATCTGCTATGGCTGAACCCATAAGAAATATCTCATCTTTACCCTCCAGGCTGCCATGGATTAGGGTGGCAGCGTGTGTGACATGCATGGGTAGGGTGCTCTGGGAAGATCTGCAGCAGGGCCCAGCTAGAGTCCTGATACAGGATGTTCCATGACTGTAGGATTCAACTCAACCCATGTTTAAACTCTATCCATATTTGCCTTTTCCAGTTTTTTCCCTGAATGTTTGCAAACGCTCACTTCAGGGCAGGATGTCACGAGCAGTTGGCATCGGTCACTTGGACACTCCCCGATGGCTGCAAGAGGTGGCTCATCTGAACCACAGCATTTTCTTCCAAACCCAACTCCTTGGATATGTTTCATACAGCAACTTTTAGATTTTTGAGCTTGAGGACCTGCAAATGGAGAGAAGCTCCACAAAACTGGATTTTGAGATGCATTAAATCAGGCTAAGCAGCATCTCTGTGTAATGTCACATTAACAAAGCCAACTCTTGCTGTCCTACTAAGGCTGTCTACAGACTGTTAAAGCATGAAAGTCCAATAATTTCATAAAAACCCAAAGTATGCCAATTTCCATCCAGTAGTGCTTTTGTATCTAATTTAAAATGAGTAACAAGCTAACTCTATACATACAACAGATCATTAACTTGATCAGATACTGGTAGCATATTAAGTGAATATTGTGTTGTGCTAGCAAAACAAATACAGAAGAGAAACTTGCTAATGCAAAAGATTTTTTTATATCATTAGGAGTGGGTCATCTTTTGGTACTTAAATAAGTAAACTGAATTCCATCACCGAGCACTCCAGCTTTTTTTTTTTTTTCCCTTTAATTTAAAGCAAAAGACGGAGAAGAATCCATACCCAAGTGAAAGGTTCAGGCCAGAGATTATTTTAATAATTTGATTTATTTATTTTATTTTTGGAGGGTGCAATTATCTGAGACATTAACTTTTATAGTTTTGCTTCTCCTTTTGTATTTCCAGCCTTGCCAATTCTGGATGCTAAAATCTGGTTTTATTTTCATCCAGGCTGTGTCTCACATTTTGTCGAGTCTGTTTTTCTCTCTTTCAATATTTGCCTATATAAAAGTAGATTTTCAACCTACGAAGCCTGTATCAGTAACATGCACATTATTTTAATCACAAAAAGGTCAAAACTTTCTATCTAATTTCATATTAAAGCATACGGAAATATTCCAGCACACTGGAGAGAGAAAAACATTAACAAAAAAATATTTACACATGGGGTGTTTCTTAAAGAATGAATTATAATAATCTCAGGAAAAGGGCCTAAAGGGGGAAAGTACCAAGAGGACTGAGGTTGGTGGGATGGGAAATAAATATATATATGTAAGCAAATGTGCACATCTCTGCATGCTGTTTATACATAAATATATTGGCAAAATTTCTTCCCCATGCCACCATGGCAGGGCCACAGAGTCGGTTCCTTTGTCTTTATCCCTCAATATTTGGGGTGTTTTTTGTAGGAAGAGTGATTGCCTGGGTGTTGGCATGGGTGTGCTGGTGGATACCATGGCAGGGATGCAGGCACTGCTGGATGGAGCTGCAGGGCTGCAGGGACTGTGGGTAACACTGCAGGGATGCAGGGACTGTGGGTAACACTGCAGGGATGCAGATGCTGCTGGATAGAGTTACAGCCATGCAGGAATTGCTGGGCACCACTGCAGGGCTGCAGGAACTGATGGATAGAGCTGCAGGAATGCAGGGACTGTGGGTAACACTGCAGGGATGCAGGAACTGATGGATAGAGCTGCAGGGCTGCAGGGACTGTGGGTAACACTGCAGGGATGCAGGGACTGATGGATAGAGCTGCAGGGCTGCAGGGACTGTGGGTAACACTGCAGGGCTGCAGGGACTGTGGGTAACACTGCAGGGATGCAGGAGCTTCTTTCTCTGGCTGCAGGAGGACGGAGCCCTCTGAACACTGCATTTCAGAATTGCCCAGAAAGGCCCAAAAGGTGCCCTGTAGAGGACATCTGCCCGCTCAGTTTGGAGGTTTCCTTTCCAGGCCGACAAAATTCCCAATTTATTTCCTTTGATATCTGTATTTACGGAGCTAATTTCTGTTAGACAGTCAGAAAAATCCTTAAAAAGATGACAAGGGAGACGGTGGACAGAGCTATGGAGCTTGCAGACTTCTGTGGGTTTTTTTTTTAAATTCTGTCAGCTGGATATTGACTGACTTTCTAATGCACACTCCTCTAATTCTTAATTAGAATGACATAGCTAATTAATAAGTTTTTTCCAATTATAAATTAACTTAGGATCAGAACTCTGGCTTTGCATGTAATTTCCTATAATCGCTAAAGCTACTGCAAAAACATGTCTCCTACCAACCGTAACTTTTTTATTTAACACAGACAGACAAGTTCTCACTGGGTTTAAATTTTACAGCAAATTATCTCTGTTGGGATTTATGAAGGGAAATTAAAAAAAAATATTCAGAAGAGTTTTCTCTTCTCTTTTTTTTTTTCCCTCCTTTTTCTTTTTTCTTTTTTTTTTTTTTTTTTTAACGCTTCTTTCTTCCTTAAACAAAGTAGCATCTCTTAATGGACAATTTCTTCCCGAGATTTAAAAGGAATTCATCTTAATATTTTAATGTTATTACAGGGAAGGAAGAAAGAGAGCAGGTGATAATTCGTTTTTTCATAACTGTTACCACCTTTTCATGGTTTCTGCAAAAATGATTTGGGAGGATCCCGCATGCTGCTCATTTATAGAATCTTAACTGGAGAGACACTTATCTCTTTAGTAATGAACCAGTGTAATTAAAGGTGGGAATGTGGAAGAGTTCAGGCACTGGCAACATGTCACATAGTTGGCTGCTGCAATTCCTCAGTGGTTTATCAAAGACTACTCCTTTAATATGGAGATTACACTTATGTACTTGTCTGAACTTGAAAGGCATTTGCCTAATTTACTTATTAATGAGATGTAAATCTATTTGTACGGCACGTCACAAGTTTCCTGAAATCGCTGCTACTTAACCGGTGATAAACCCTATGATTTAAACGAAAAATAATACATTTAGCTTTCCACATTCATTCTGTTAAAAATTGATATAGTCTATGTTAAATTTATTAATATTGCTTGCTGTCATTCAGTTTGCAGCTCTTACTGAAATATGACTTGACAGCGGCCGCATTAAAGATGTATGCCATTGTATTCAACAAAGATTAATGAAGCCCGGTAAAAATAGCTGTAAAAGAGAAAGTGATCCGAATGTAAAATCAGTGAATTAAATGAGGCCTTGCATACCATTTGTTAATATGCATGAGGAGGGAGGCAGCGAATGAAAATGTCTCCCTGCAAAGTTCATTTGGGAATGTTTCAATATTGTCTGAATATCACCAAACTCTTGAACGGCGGCTTTCATAGAGCCCCGCGTAGCGCCGGGGTCCGCGCGTGCCTGGGGAAGGGCTGGGCGAAAAACCCACCTCACCTGCAAACAGGAGGGAAAGCCTGCAGTAAAAATAATAATAATAATAATAATCCTCATCATCTCAGCCTAATAATATAAATACATCCAGGATAGCTGCGTGTTCTCCTCCTTCTTCCCCCCTCTGCGCCCTTCTCTGTCTACGGCGCAGGCTTTTCAATATTCAAGCTTTAATGCTCCGCGCCTCTTTTTCTGGAAGAATCGCACGCGGCAACACTTAAAACGCTTGGATTCTCCAGATTTCTGGGAGGTTAATGTGTCTGTCTGTCTGTGTGTCACAGCCACCCGTGTGGTGGAAGACTTTACCCACTTTTTTGGGTATTATTTGCAGGAGGAGATTCGTTTCCTCAGCCCTCGTTAGGAAACGCTCCTGGATTTCGAACACTCGGGTTAAGACTTTCAGATAAATTAGCGCTGACAGAAAAGAAGGCACAGGAGCCACAGTGTAAACACGCCCTTTTTATCAATCAAGGCACTGAGGGGTTTTGATGGACTCGAGCTGTTGCTGATGGGCTCGTTTGCAGGTTTGAACACCAAGACAAAGATTTGTGGAAAAGACCGAGCTGAAATATTTCGCTTCAGCGGCGTAAAAATATATGTATTAATCCTGCTGCCCCTTTGGTAGTAAAGTAGTTAATGCACCCGAAAGGCTGTCAGCTTGGAGGCAATTTGGAGCTATAATGTATACACGTGTGGTGCAAAAGCTTGTAGAAAAGCTCTGCCTAAAGCATAAACTTTCCCTAAAGAATGAACACGGGTGTTCAAACCGAGAGCAATTCAGAGTGATTTTTGTCACCAGGCTCAGCTTGCAGCACCTGATTTTTTGTCTCAACAGGTACCCAGGTTTACTCTATGGGCAGGGTCTGTGGAAAGGACAGGGATGGACCCTGGAGCCCACTGGTGTTCTGGTCCAGGGATGGAGCAGGAGGGAGCCATGGGCTCCTGTAGTGTCCATCTGGTCTCCAGCAAGTCCCTAAATCTCCTGTTAACCACATTGGAAAAGAAATCTTTTCCTTTCAGGACACAGAGTGCCCAAGTTTGTATTTTTGATGTTCTGCAGGATATTGGATCAGTTTATTTAATCCCAAATTAGTGATGCAAGTGATAAACCTCCCTGCTAACTTAACAGATGTATCTTATTAAAATTTTGTATTTGGAGAAATTCATTCTCTGTCATGAAATAAATTGGTCCATGAAAAAAAGGAAAAAACCTCAAGCTGAGTCAGTACATATTACTCTGAGAGATGGTAAACTTTGGGCATCAGAGTCCATGAAGTTTCTGTATGAATTAAAAAGAAATGTCAAATGCAAAGAAATCCAAGTTTAGGAGTTTTTGTTTGATTTATGCTCTCTCTTTAAAAACACTAAATTTTTGTGCCGAAAATTTTCCTACTTCTTTCTCTCATTGGGTGACCATTAAAAAAAATGAGACCTGGCAACCACTCTTAATTTACATTTTTTAATAACTTTCAGATTATATTGGAGAAATCCTAGAAAACATAAGGATGGCAGGCCCAGAACTACAATTTTAAGAAATGGCAAATGTGTACCGTATCAAACACTGGACGACAGGAGAAATTGCTTTTTGCAACTGAGTGTCCTTCAAATGTCATGTTTGAGGGACCTCCTGATATCCTTGGAATATCTGCTTCTGCTTCTGCTTAATTAAGAACATTTGTCCAGCTGCAAGACTTTAGTTCATCAAGAGCAGACATTAAAAAAAGCAACAGCAAACACCCAACGGGGGAAAGAGGGAGGCGCCCTTTGGGTTCCCGGTCTCCCTGATTAGAGCTAATTAAAACCATTCATAAGGAAACCTGTGCTGATGGTCACACTCGGGCTGCTGGGGTTTGGCTTTGGCTGCAGCATTAGCACCCTGTGGAATGACCTATTTTCTTCCCCAGTTCCCTGTCCTTGAGCACAGCAAGAGGCAGTGCCAGCAGAAGGCAAGGGCCTGGATAATGAAGGGACACAATTAGGGTGGAGTTGCTCTTGGTTTATCCTCGTCTCTTCTGTCTTTAACCCACCCAAAAGCTCCACAGCTTGGAGACATCTTTCCCCTCGGTCAAGCAAATCCTCCTGCCCTGTGCTAAATCCACCATTAATATCCTACTGGGCTTGAGGTGACAAACAAAGCTCTATAAGGGGAAAAGGAGGGGAAAGTCTTGGAGTTTTAGAATTAAAAAAGGCAAAAAAATGTTGACTGGTGTAAGGAGAAACTTCTTATTCCAGCATAAGATTGAGGTTCTGTTGAGCAGAAGGAGAACAGTTGGTGTTTATGTGAGAAATCAAGAACAAACAGAGAATCAAAGCAGCATAACCCTCATCCCTGATGGTGGAATGTGCCCAACCTTTGGGCCATTATGAGGAGCAGGAACTCCAAGACTGGAAGACCAAGAAAGTCATCACTGATGATCTCACAAACAAGTTTTAAACATGTATTTCTGTTATTATTGCTTTGTAAAAATACAAAAGCATTCCAGAGCTTTGGGCAAGACCCCAGGCCAGAACCACACCACGTCAGGAAGGAAACCACTTCTCCACAGCAGTGATCACACCAAGCACTGTGATGCCAACAGTGGTGGCAGGTCCCCAGTCACTGTTGTGCCTTCAACACGCACCTCCACTCTTCCCACTCCCAGCCCCCTTTCCAGGATGCTGGATTTTTTTAGTATGTCTTGAGCTTGGCATCATCCATGGGCCTCCTGGGCCTGGCAGTAACCCTCCAGGTAACCCTTTGACATCTCCCAAGTCCTGAAAAGACACAAAAGACATGACTGGATACGACCTCACCCTCACCCTACATAAGAGCTGGCACCCTGCAATGTCCCTCCACACTCAAAATGAGAAAATAGTTCAAAAGGAAGTGGGGGGAGAAGACTCAGATCTCTGATTTTTTTGGATAATCATGGCATTTGCACTTTAGGTTTAGGTGTGACCCTCTGGCAAAGGCAAACGCCGCAGTTTGCATCGGTTTTGGCTTTATTTCACCCCTGGTGGGCTGCAAAAAGCTCCCAGTGTCGAGTCTGAGGTGGCAGCAGTGTCTCCTCGCTTGTGCAACAACACAAACACACTGGCAGCTGTATTAATTCTCCATTTATTTTGTTTTAGCAATTTCATTAATTATAAACCTGTTCAGTGTTTGACGATGAGCTATCGCAATGCGTTTGTTTACAAATAGGTTTAACGCTGAAGATGGTGTCTGTATAAAAAAAAAAAAAATACCATTTTTCACAGAAATGTTAGTCCCTGGAGTGGAAAATAACCCTTAAATTCCACCAGTAAAATTTTAATTTTCAAAAATGCTACACATTTGCTATAAATAGCTGTCATCTGTCAAATAAACGGAGCAAGCCCTGGGAGCCTCCCGAT
The DNA here is from genome assembly GCA_013400435.1 of Pycnonotus jocosus. Classification (NCBI taxonomy): domain Eukaryota; kingdom Metazoa; phylum Chordata; class Aves; order Passeriformes; family Pycnonotidae; genus Pycnonotus; species Pycnonotus jocosus. Next base: position 24,260 of record VWYP01011360.1, read on the forward strand.
CAAAGGAGACCATTCCGGAGGCAGCCTTTGTCTTAAATGGGTCTGTAGACATGGCTTGTGTTGGTTTTTGAGTAATCCCAGCCTGTTTATAATCTCATCTATTTCATGGAGAGGATATGAAAATAGCTCCCCACTGTATGAAAATTATCTATATGCCAGTGCAGACAATGGAGTCAGTCTATTGAAAATAATGGAGTGAACTCAGCTACGCAGTTTATTTCAATGTGGAAAGTCTTTGCACATCATAATATCAAATAAACTCTGCTGAAAACATCATCCCCATATAATTGTATTATACAAGAGCAGTGTCACCTTTTGTTTAGAAGAGGACCATTATGCTTTTATGATATACTTTAAGGGGAGCTAGATGGTACCATTGATTCCTGTACTAGCATTTTACATCAAAAGCCCAATGTCTGCAGCCCAGGTCACTGAAATCACAAATGAAGTGAATTTAATGGTCTAAGTTTGGTCTCCAGAGAACAACAGAATAGTTAGTACCATCATAAAGTCTGACAATGTAGCCCTTTTGGCAGGTTTTTGTTGATAATAGGCTTGAACTGCAATCTTTTCACCATGGTGTAAGAGGATCTGTTAAAGCAGGCTTCGGATACTGGGGGAGAATAAAGTAGGGAAGGCTGCAAAGCACAATATCGTGCACACCTGCACTGTACCTAGAGTAAGGTTAATGCAGTAATATCTGTGTGAAAACTGCCTCACCCCCACATTAAAAGCAGCTTATCATTAGGGATTACCAAGCCACTGCACCAGCTGCAAGTCTTTACTTAAAGACTTAAAGGTAAAGCTCTTACAGTTCCCAATCCAGTGACATTTGCAGCTCACTATAATTTATTGAATATCTTCCAAAGAGCAAACACAGGATTTCTCTTGGTACTGTTTTAGTTGGGTTGTAAACGTTTGCCATTTACCAAGAGGGGAAAAAAAAAATAAAGGCAGGCACATTTACACTTTTGCAAAGCATCATGTAATATTTTGAACCTGTCTTTTCATGCCGACTCTTTTCATGTTCAATCTAAACACTGTTTACTCATTTAAAGTCTTGTTACAGCTCAGCTATGAAGTACAGTGCATACACGCTTTCAAAGCTTCCGTGAGAGCACCTCGTTCCCAGGTTTCATTAGGAAGACCCACGCTTGTCTGAAGAAAATGTGAATTTTTAAAACTTCCCGTAGCAGACATTCAGAAACGTTCCCCCTTCAGCACTTCATAGTCCTGCTACTGAGACCTTTAGAGACTTAATACAGATAAGGATCTTGAAAAGAGAATTTATTGAGGTTATCTCCATTTAGGAGGCACGCTGATCTATTGATGGAAATTAAAAGGAAATGGTTAAATAAGCCAAATTACACGCTGGGTGATGAAACATTTCCTGTGCCTTGCCGGTAACATGCATGCAAATTATATTAATAGGCTATAATTATGTAAACTTTATTATGTGTGTTAAAGATAACATTAAAATTATAAGACAAACGACACTTAATCACCAATGGAGGGCAATGATAAAAGACTCAGGAAAATTAACAGGCAGCATTGAGGTTGTTGTGGTTGCTACAGCCCGAGGAGTACAACAAGCCATGGCATTTTATAAAATAATAACCCTTGCACAGCTCTGCTCACCATCAAACTGCTTTACAAACATTAACTAATTATTAAACAAGCATTTGAGACCTCCTGGCTAAATATATCCCCTGGCAGCAAATATTCATAGGCTGAACACATTTAAAATAACTCATGAGCTGGACATTTGGCTGGTCCTCATCACTCTGTCCTCTCCCACACTGAATTTGCCAGGACAGCCAAATAATGACTTGTATCCCATTGGAAACAGAGGAGAAGGATGGAATTGGTGTGTTGGGCTGGTCACTTGGCTTCACAGCTCCTCCAGAGCAATTTCTCTTGGTAAATCATACCCAGAGTGGTTTTTCAGCCAGGACACATTTCCCCACTTGTGTTGAATTTCATGGGTCTGTTCCCAGCCAGAGCACATAAGACCCAGTTTCACTCATGATAGGTTCAATTTTGCTCCCTTTTGCCCCAGTGTGGAAATTTCCTCTCCATCAGCTGTTCTGGTGACTTAATCCCTGTTTCCAGGCACTTGAAAAAGCAAGGAATCTTCTACAGGGGAGCCTGAAGCTCTTTGGAGTGAAGAACCTCTGCTAAAGGTGCATCAGCAGGACCAATGTGAATTTATCCAAGCTGACAGAGACACCCCAAACCCTCCCTGATATGGGCAAAAAGGGGATCCCTGTGCTTTGGCAGCTGTGCCAAAACATGAACTGTCCCTGCCTCACCAGAAGCTGATATTTCTCTTTGTGCGGGGCCTTCCCCATAAATATTTTTGCCACCTCAGAAATAACACAAATCACAAGCTTATCTACTCCTTATGGTGTCTCCTTCAGCAGAGATTTTGCTGCTAAAAAAGTAAGAAAGATGGCAAATTCTCAATGTTTTTGAGTTTTCACAAGAGATCACTACATCCAGAAAATAAAAGCCAGTCATTCAAGTCACAAGTTCCAAGTTTGCCCCAAAAATTTTGATTCCTCACCAGAAAAAGGAGATTTCAACTTATAGATATCTTACGAAAACAACATTTGATTAAGACAAAACATGTCTGAGCCCTTAGTTCCAAACTGACAAGTGGTGTAGCCTTGGCTCAGCCCTGAAACATTTTAAATTGAACCCATCTCTGCACCCAAACTTCTTATTCCAGTTTCTCCTGCAGGTTCCCATCTCCTTGAAGTGGCCATGCAATCAAGATTTCTTTCTAGTTTTCATACAAGAGAGAACACTAAAAAATGAATGGTTATTTAACAGCATTGCCAGTGCAGTTTTGGAATGTAAAATTCTCTAAGTACATATCCAATATGGAAATCTTCAGAATTGTTACAGAAAAGAAAATATTGAGTTTTACATCCCAAACAATGTCAATTGTGTGGAGGAATATAAGTATTGTAATATAATTATTTCCTCAGTGTCGAAGCATTGGGGAAAGTGAAACTTCTTGCTGCCTGTAATCCCCTTCTGAATAACAGCTGATAGAGGTAATAAAGATCATGAAGATTTCATTGTGATAAAAAACATAAGGCACACTGGCTCTTCACAATCCAAAAGTTGTTCAGCTTCATTTTTGTGTTCAGTATTGCTATTTGTAACTGAATAACGCTGTTTATTTGGACTGAGAAACAAAAAGCAAAGGAATTATTTATTTAGAATAAATCATTGCAGCATGCTGGGGCACACAACGAGCCTCTCCTCTGCACATATGAACAATTTATAAACGCTGTGCTCGATGACAAGAGAAAACCAAGGATTAAACACGACCAGGAGTGAAGCACCACTCCGAGTCTTCCAGGTTGTACTCAGCATATAAAAGTCTCTCTTCTCTGAAGGCAAATTGTGCTCTTTAGTCAGAGCTTTTGTTCTCCTGCCTGTCCAAAACCAGGCAGATGTGCCCGTTAATACCCCTGAAAGACCAAAACTCCGCGGCCCCGATTCGGCGTCTCTGGCTGCGATAAGCAGTTCTACGTGCCAGCCTTTGATCTGTATTTTCTAAACTTCATAACAAAACTTCAAGAAAAAAAAAAAAAAAAACTATTAGCTGCAAATTAGACATTCTCATGGAAGCCTAGAATTATTTTTCAGGACAGAGGGCTCAATTTCCCAATCTCAGGTGTATGATTAAAATCAATTAAATCACTCTTCCAATGTCAGCGGCAAGATTCTCCTGACAAATGAAATTATGCGAGAAAAGTGTTCTCTTCACTCTTCAACCCTTTCTCAGCATCACTCACATCCACAAATGAGATCAAAATTTTCAGCTCGGGGATTTCAGAGATATTTTCCATAAGAACATGAAAAATCCCAGGAACCCTATGTAAGTAGACTTTATAGTCTCTAGTGGCGAGATGCTGATGGCCTCTGTATGTTAGATATATTCATGACTAACTAAAATGAAAAGTTCGAGTGGAATTTAACCATTTGGGGACCACGCCAGCATTTTTTTCATAAATTAAAGTTTTAACAGTGGAATTATGTACCAGACTCTAGGATACACGCAGTAACCTTTCTGTGTCTCTTTTCATTCCCAGGGAAGTCCCTCGTGGCTCTCCCCTATTGAAAACCTGAATTTTATCAATCTCTCTCAGCTGCTTGCAGACACGAGAGCAGCAAAGCAGCCTCGACTTCAAATGACCACATCATTTGCAGAGGCCCTGAAGGGTTAATAGTTACTTACAGTCTTGAGACAAAACAAGGTGTGCTATTCTAAAAAAGTGGAGAAATAAACCTTTTGGTGAGAAGCACCACTTGAAAGGCAGAGATATCTCATTTCCAGAGGTGTTCTGACGTGGCTGAACTGTACCTTCAGCAAATTATTTACCTCTTAATTTGTTAAAACATATGGGCTTAGAGGTAACTTTGCCCATGAGGCGTACATCTATATTATATGCTTGTTTGGTTTGACTTCGTTTTCCTTGGAGACTTGAACAAATGTTTTCCGCATTTCATAAGTTGTTGTGTTGTTTTTTTTTTTTTCCCCCTCCTCTCACGTGTCCAGGCAGCAGTGTTACATATGTATTTTGTTTCTTTTAACTCTGTTTAAAGAGGAACCGGCTAATTTACAGCACGACAGGCAAAGTGGAGCAATGTTTCAGGATGAGAAGCGCAGCCTATTTATAAACCTGAGCGGGAGCTGCTTTCCAGCTCCTTCCATCCCCATCCACCCTGGCCAGGCTGGGCTTTTGGGTTGTTTTCAAACCATTGCAAACAACCTATTTCTCTGCAAAGCACAAAATGAGGATTTGTGTCTTGCTGTTGAGCTTTGTCTTCTTTGATATAAAAGAATAGAACGACCAGCAAACTCCACATAAAGTTCCTGTTGAAAGAGAGTGGGTTTAGAGGAGATATTAGAAAACAAATCTTTCTCTGTGAGTGGGGGGAGGGTCTGGCACAGATTTTCCAGAGAAGCTGGGGCTGCCTCGTCCCTGGAAGTGTCCAAGAGCAGGTTGGACAGGGCTTGGAGCACCCCAGGATAGTGAAAGTCATCCCTGTCCATAGCAGGAATAGAACTGTGTGCTCTTCTAGGTCCTTTCCAACCCAAACCACTCCATAATCCAAATCCTAGTGCCTCAGAACAAAACCACTTACTGAGCACTTGGAGAAGGGCTTGTCCTGCTCATGAATTTTAAAACTAATTCAAAAATATTTGTGCAATGATCACCAATGGTCATGGAAACAGCGTGGTGCCTTTGGGACGTGCTGTGGCTGGAAAAGTCCATGGGTGGGATCTTCCCTGTGGTGTGTCAACAGAGCTGATTGAAGGGTGCAGTTTGGCAAGGGAAAAGTGAGAAGAAATGGCCTCGAGGTCTTAAAATCAACTAATTAATCTTATTTTGAAGTTCTGGTCAAATATTTACAACTCTTGAAAATTATTATACCGTTACAGGCTTCTTTCAAGAGAGCTCTCTACAAGCAGAAAGACAGGGAACTCTTTTGTATTTCCTCACGCTCCTTGCCCTCCCTTCCACATAAAATGAGGAATTTCTTGAGCTGAATCCACCACATTTTTAGCTTACACATCTCTATCCCTGCTACAAAGACCAACAAAGCCAATATCCACCATTTGTTGTGTCTCACAGGAAAGATCTGAAGAAAGCTGGCTCCAAGGTGGGATTCCCACCTTTTTTCCCCCTTATTTCACTAAAATATGGAAGAACTGGAGCAGAATTTGATTGGTTTAAAATTATAACATGATAATTGTCAGCCTGGAGAGGAAGAAAAGCCAGAAACCCACCAGGGGCTGGCTGGTGGCTGGAAGGCATCTTCTCCTTCTTGCTTTTGGGTGGGGTTTTTTTTGTTTTGTTTTTTGTGCATGAAATCAACACCTCAAAGTGCTTTTTTGGTTTTTCCATTTGTTTATTCCAGCCATAAATATTTTATCACTTAAAAAGGGAAGCAATGCTTGCTCCTAATTGTTTTTGATTAAATATGCTAATTACTTTTTGGAATATTAATGACACATACGGTACTAAATGTTTTAATAATGCAATGAAATAAGCCAGCAAATTTAACTACAAATTAACCTGAAACTGCTATATGGTTTTATAAGTTTATGTTATAACAACACAAATCTAGAGGAAAACATCCACGACAAAACAGTATTTCTTTTTTTGGTGTCTGGAGTTCAACTAAACAAGAAAACTAAAGCAAACAAAATCCCTGAGTGAACAGAAAGTTGCCACACTTTGGGATTATTTTTTTTTTCGCTGCAGGACAAGGAGGAGAAAAATAAAACCCAGCTGAATATGAAAATATCTCGTAAGAGATGCTGGAATGAATCTCAAAATTTTGCCTCCTGTGTCCGAAATGGTCCTGAAGTTCATCCTTGAGGAGCACAGAGGTGACAGCAGCAGCGATGCTGAATTAGTCTGTGATTCCCCAAGCAGTCGTTGGGTAGGAAATATTAAAGTTTTGCCAACCAAAATTATTCCTGCATTTCTTACTGAACTTACCATGTACCAATTTTATTTTTAATTCATTATTTTTGCCTTGCACAAGAGAAGATAAGACCTCTTTGTTCAGGTGCTTGCAGGAGGTGGACATGGCACAAGAATAAAAATGCCCTTTCAATGCCTTGGCAAGCTGAAATCCAGCTCCCTACCCACAGCAGGCTCCCCAATTCCCAGGACAATCACACTGACACAATTAAATTCTTCCTCTCCTGTTACAGAACTATATGCAATGGTTAGTATTACATTACACTGAAAAATAATTAATATTGGGGAGGGTTTTGCATGTTTGTGTGTTAAAGACTTGACCTTTTAATTTGTTTTTCCCTCAGAAATGTTTTGCAGTCTAATGATTTGTAGAGACAGTTCAAAGTTGCCAGATAGTCTGTCAAAGCTTTTCACAATAACTATGATTTTATTTTGCCATATTCAGTGTCAAGGAACTGGTTTTCTTTGCTGTGGTGTGGAAAACACTCATGGGAGGGTTTATTTTTGTCAAATTTGGTAGAACAGGAGCGTTTTACTGCTGGGAAACAATGCATTGAGCATCTCAACAAATCCACACCTTGAGAGTGATGTCAGAATTGGACCAGCAAAGATAAACAAGATAAAGAGAAATGGTTATTTGGAAACAAATATTTTTAAAAAAATTAAATTACTGTGAAATAACAATTTGCTTGTTATTCCCACCTGCTGGGAAAGAGGTGTCAGCCTCTTTTGTGTTTAATTGCCCTGATATGCCAATGACTGATCAGAAATCGATACATTTTTGCTAATTGATAAGGAGGAGCCAGAAAATTTTCCCTGTCAGGAATTAGCAGCGTTATTAGTGGCACGTAGAGGGCTGCAAGGCAGCCAGCAGCATTTCTGTGCTGACCTGTGGGTCTCCAAAGGAAACACTCTGGGAATCCTCCCTCTGAGATATACCTTGAACATATGGATGTGTCTTTGACTGGACTTTTAGCTATGACACATCCATGCTTTGCTAGCCAAGCCTGAATTATTAAATGATGCTATGGACTGTGCCCATAGAGGACCTAGGACCTGCTTCTGAAATGCTAATAAAGCCAGCAGGAAAGAATTCCTTAGATTTTTCTCCTGGATTTAATTTCTTGACTTCAGAAACTCAAGGTGAGAAGCTGCTATTTCAAACCAGATTGGGTGTGATATTTGGGAGCCTTCCACAGAAAATTTATTTGTTTTATTATTATTATATTATTAAATGTGATCACAAAACACAAATTTGTTTGAAGATCAGCAAAACCAAAGAAACTCATTTACATGTTGTATTTAGCTCCAAAGGCCTGTGCTCTTCTAGATTTAAGATCAGACTGAAACCAAGCTTATGAAATATCGAAAGAAAAATTATTATTTTGGGGGTTTTTAGTCCACTGTCAATTTAAAGTCACTAAAAATCTGTTGAATGTGTTTATTCCTAGATATGAGTTTATTTCTGCTGACCTTGAGGGTGCAGTTGTTTGAGTATCAAACACTGGGTGGTGGTAGGGGTGCCAGTGGTAATTTTCCATTGATTTTTGAGAGTTGGAATGGGACAGAAGTGAAGAGAGAAGAGCTTTCAGCCCTTCCCATCTTCCTGCCCCTTGCAGAATCTGTTGGAACCCTGGAAACTTAGGCTTTAAGATTTTAGTATCTAGTAATGTATATAAAGCAATATGGAGGATTTGGGGCGTTGGCTGAGTTCTTCTTCTTTCGCCTTCTTCATGGTTTTGGGGTGGCTTTTTCTAATTGGGCGAAAAGGTCCACATTGTGGACCATGGGTGGCTAGTTATTGGGTTAAAAGTAAAAAATAATATAGGTGTGATCTCGTTATTGGATAATTAGTGCTTAAAAAACCATGGAAAGAGTTAGAGACAGAGCCATTTTCTTCCTTGTTGGCTGGAACTCACAACGTGTGAGACTGTACTTTAGATAAGAATTGATAAACAATTGAGTCCAAACACGAGAAAACTGCATCTCCTGTGCTTCAATCCCAGCTGTAACAGCAGAAAAGAAGATAAAAACCCCCACAAGAATCCTTTGCAGAGGGACAGTGGAAGGAAGATGTGTTTTTACACAGACCACCACAGACCAGGCTTATGGGCAGACTGGAAGCCTGGACGCGGGTGGGAGGAGGGAAAACGTGCGAGACAAAGAAGCGCTAATTAAGGATAATATCATCAGGACAGAAACTTTTAGGAAGCTCAAACGCGCAAAAGGAAAACCCACACGGAGACTTTGAGGTTCAAAAGGTTTTGAGGGTCAAAAAACATTTGAACCTGGCGGCCAAGGCCAAGCCCTTAAAAGAAACGCATGAAAAGGAAAGCCCTGACTGCTCACAGAGTAAAGAAAGGGCTGGGGCAAGTTTTATCCGCCTGCTCTGTCAGGAGCTGTAGCTGCCCACCCCAGGGACGCCCTCACCTCCTGGGCTCCATCAATCCACTGCCATGCTCCGGAAGCTCTGCCACCTCTCCAGCCAGGGAGTGATGAATGAGCAGAGCCAGCTCGTGGCCGTGTCCATGTCTGCTCGGGATGGAGTCGGGAATATTCATCTCATCTCGCTGCTGACCTTTCTCTGCTCTGCAAACCTGAAAGGTCTGGGCTGCATAATCACATCTTGGGATAAAAAGATAAGTGAACTACCAGATAAATAGTGGAGTGTTTACATGACCTTATGGTTTTACAGTCCATATTAATTTTTAATTGCACTGTTAAAATATAGTAAATATCTATTATACAAATTAAGTGGTAATAGGTATTTGTGGGGTTTTTTTTCATGAATTAATCTTAAAATAAGCTGATTACATAAATCTTTAGCCAAGCAGTGGCTAATCCTGGGCACAAACATTACTTTGATAAGATACATTCAAACAAACATTTTTGTGGCAAAATGTTATCAGATACTAACACATAATTAGTCTAAGACATTTGGTTCAATGCGAGCGTTTTCCAGTTGTGATCATTAAGCGAAGGTATTGGGAGAAATCCAAAAGGGAGCAGAGGATTGTAAGCACTTCAGAGTTCCTTTGTGGATTCCGATTAGGCTGCTGGATTCGCTGCTGTTTCCTTATGTAAACATATTCACATATTGCCATGGTGGGGAAATCTTTATCAAATTATTGGCAAACAAAGTGATGTCCGTGTAGATGGAATTATTATTCATCTGGATCTGGAGGGGGCTGGAAGAGAAATTGGGGAAGAGGATGGGCACTGATGCAGGGAGTGGAACCCCAACTTCATCTGGAGTTTTCAGCAGTGAGAGGTGCCCCTTGTTTCTGTCACCATGAGGAAGGGAACAAGGGGATGCAGGAATAACCTGGAATATTAATGTTGGCTGTCGGTGCATGGATTTAGCTCTTACCTTGTGTTTCTCGGATTTACAGGACTTTTCATATGACCTTCATTTATTTGAGTAAATTTCCTTATTTTTCAGCTGCACTAAAAGTATTAAACCAAAAGGACCTGTAATAACTTCATTTACTTATCCAATACTCCGAAAGGACTATTGATTAATACATAATAAATAAAGGTTTTTAAGATGCTTAATAGTGGCTTAATAGTGGAATCTAGTAAATACTTAATTAGAGAGGGTTATTGAACTCAGACAATGGCTATTTGACATGCTGGGATGCCGAGGAATAGCCCCTTAATTGACAGCAAACTCCACTGGATGGAGCCTGCCTAAAGAATTGTTGGTAATAGCTCGGAATGGCCCTGATGAAGCCACTTGGTGAATGCACTTGCTGTCGATTCAGCTCCTTAATAGCTCCATGAGAGCCCTGAGGAGTGCTGGGTGTGCCCAGGAGGAGACAAAAGACCTCCAGGGTTTTTTTTCTAAACGCAGGAAGTGATTCCAGCTGTATGGAGGATCAGTCACAGAACCATGGAATGGGGTGGGTTGAAAGGGACCTTAAATCCCATCCAGTGCCACTCCTGCCATGATCAGGGACACCTTCCACTGTCCCAGGCTGCTCCAACCTGGCCTTGGGCACTGCCAGGGATCCAGGGGCAGCCACAGCTGCTCTGGGCACCCTGTGCCAGGGCCTGCCCACCCTGCCAGGGAACAATTCCTGCCCAAATCCCCGCTAAATCTCCCCACTGTCAGCTCAAAGCCATTCCCTGTGTCCTGTCCCTCCATCCCTTGTCCCCAGTCCCTCTCCAGCTCTCCTGGAGTCCCTTTAGGCCCTGCCAGGGGCTCTGAGCTCTCCCTGGAGCCTTCTCTTGTCCAGGTGAACACCCCCAGTTTTACCCACACATTTTCCCTGTGCTGACAGCTGAAAATCTAACAGATCCCAGTGTTTTCCTCAAGGGACTTTGTGCTTTCCAGCACCCTGTGTCACTGGGGTGCCACCAGAACTCTCTGGTTTATCCAGGACCAGGCACTAAGCAATTTTACAGCACAAACCCACATGTAAATAATTTAAATCCAAACAATTCACCAGGCTGTTACATTACACAGGGTCACATTTTAAAGGATCCGGATTTTTTTTTTTCCCAACAAGTGGAAAAACTTGGGATTTCCTGCGTTCAGAAGTTGGGGCTGGCACAGGGCGTTTGAGGTGCCTGCGGATGTTGGTGGGTTAAAAACAGCATTTCTGGCTTTGAAAGGTGTTATTTTGAAAGTTCTCATGAGCAAAGCAATTGTTTGCCTTTCCACTTACAGTGTTTGGTTTCTCGTTCCATGAAGTAGAGACAGTGTAACTAAGCTGCTCCTCACTGCTGAAAAAAAAAATAAATAAATTGCAAATTTCTTAGAGATGCTGTTTTCTTTCCAGCCTCTGTCCCTCACTGCACAAACACCAGAGGCTGGAGCTCTGTGAAAGGGCTGTTTGGGATTTAACTCCTGATTCCTGGTAAAAGCAGGGTTTCTAATTCCATTGTCATACAGGTGAAGTTCAACTTGGTCACGAGTGACTGAAAACTCAAGGCTTTGGTCCATGTTTGGAAAAAAAAAATGAATTATTGGGAGAAAGGAGGAAATCTGTGTGCCTCTGATCTGATCTATGGTGTTTTCTTCCTGGGTTTGCAACCAAAAATCATCACTATAACTGTGTGTCACTTTAAAGATCAGATTGACTGTCACACACTCTAAAATCACCTCCTCTGTCAGGTTATGCTGCACAAATGGAGAACATGGGGTGTTTCTGTGACAGATGAAAGCAAAGCTTTGCACAGAAGGAAGAGCCACAGCAGCACCAGCACAGGCTCTGGCAGCTCTGGCTCACTCAGACAGGAATTGTGTCCTTGGGGACAGGGACATGGATGGGTATGACCCTGTAAGACCCCAAAACCAGGAGCAGCTCACTGTTCTCTCCATAAAGAGCACAAAATCAGCTGCCTCCATCACCCTCCATCCAACTAACCTGCAAAATATTGCCTTTTGCTACTTTCTCTTGCCCAAATGCTCTTGGTTGGCCTCTGTCAGACTCAGCTCTTGGGCATCCATGCGGTGCCAGCAGCCCCTGGGACCTCACCAGAACATCTGGGTGAGGAATGAGGGTGCAGGAAAATCCTGCCCTTCACCTCCCTCCCTTCTCCCTCCAAGGTGTGGAATTTCACCAGCCTGTGCCATTCCATGAACCCAGCACCCAAGGACCAGCTGCTGCTTCTTCCAACCCAGGGACAAAAAGGGGTTCCAGGTCTCCTTCCCTTCAACTTGTATATTTAAAGACTGGAAATCAGTCCTTCCCTGCCAAACAATTATATCTACTAATTTAGATGAGAACTTAATATTATATCTTTATAAAGTGCTAGATATATTAAAAAAATCTATTTAGATTTAATATTGCAGTAGCATCTGGTCTTTTCATTTAATTTAAAACCTTTAAAGGAGGGAAACCTCCAGCAAGAAATAATATCCATAAGCATTCCGAGGCTTCTCCTGCTTCCCTTCCTTTAAAGAGTAATAAGAAATCTCCCCCTACAGGCCTTGGCTGCCTAATGCAAGGTAAAGAGACGATTCTGGGCTGAGAGTTGTCCTCTTAAATCCGGGGCAATCTCTAAACGCTGCCCGGGACTCGGATGGATGTGGAGGAGAGGGATTCCAGCTCCTCTCCCGCGGGACGCGCTCCCGGCCAAGCACCACAGGGGCACTTCTGCAAAGTGCTCACAATTATCTCCTGCATTTTTTACTCTTTATTACCACAACTCCACTGGGCAAAAAAAAAAAAACCAACATTTTGACTAGAAAACTATTTCCTTTTTTTTCCTTTCTTCCTTTTTTTTTTTCTTGTTACCTGTTTTAAGGGGAGAAATTAATAGGATAAAAATGCAAATGACTTCCTGCCTCTGCACAGGAAAAAAGCCCTTGTGCTGCTTTATTTAGCAATTGCCTGTTGTTTTAAGCTATTCAGCAGGAACCAATATCACATACAGAGCACCAGCAAACCCAAACGATGCTAATGCAACCTGCAATTCCAAATAACACAAAGAGACTTTATATCCCCAAATTATTCTCCATTTTGTTTAGGGAAGGCCTGCTTGGGGATTAGGCTGGTTGTTTGTTTATTTGAATTCATTACAGAACTGGGAGTTTATTATATTCTGTACTCACTGTAAGGTAATCAAAATATAGATGGAAATTGGAAGATTTTTATTGGTGCCATTTAGGAAGGCTTTACACTGGGAGAGAACTGGAGCGCCTCGAAAAACTTGATGTGGAATTTGCAGACTTCTTGTGCTTTTAGAAATCTCATCCCCAAGTTATCTCACTTATTTGATTTAACAGAAGCCTCACTTTTTTACAGCTTTCCGTCCACATCTCTTTCTTGTGCAGTATAATCAGATCTAATTTATTGGAAATCTACTGGCTGCAAACCAGAACCGACCCCCAGCTTGATTTGTTTTCCACAACACAAAATTCAACCAAAGGAATGTAATTGAGAAGGAACTTCCCTGTTGCCATTTCCATTTGCTCCCAGTGCCCCCATCATTTTATTTATTCCAGTAGTAAAAATAAATCTTTAATTGGAAGGAAAGTGATAACTGAAGTTTAATTAAGCTAAGCCAATAAAGTGAAGGGAAATTACCAGACTAATGTCACACACTGAAAAGAGGCCATGCAGGGCTGCAATTTGGGCTGCTCTGGAGTGGCCTGTGGAGAGCTCACTCAGAGGGCAAGAGAGGCTCTGGTCTTCACCTCCAGTGTCCACTTGGGACAGGGTGACATTCCAGCCACCTCTTTCCTTCCACCATTTCCTGGCAATGCTGGGTTAAAGCTTGGACTGGATGATTTTAGAAATATTTTCCAACTTAAACAATTCCATCATTTTTTCTGATTCATCCAACCTTCCCAAGGGATGCCTGGGGACATCCCACTGGGGAAGTCTCCATCTGGGTCACATCCACCATGGCTGGGAGCTTTACTCTTCTCCCCCAACAATTTCCAATGCCATCAGCAATGCAAAACCCACCTGCCCATCTGCTCCAGGCACTGAAAGGTATTTTGGGTTTTCTGTTGCAAACCCCTTTTCCCCCACCCAGGATTCTGGGGGTTTTACAAAGTGGGAGGAAGGGTCCATGCCCTAGGATGGCCCTTGCAGGCAGAGGGAGAGAGGGGAGGATTCATTTTCGCTGCCCAAACTTCCAGACACGACATCTGCCAGGAAGATCCTGGGAACAAACACTGAGCTTCCTGCCAGCACGTCTGCCAGGGTTCAGCCTTATTTCATATTTATAAATATGCTCTGGTAACAAACAATAGCTGCTCCTGCTTTTCCAGTCAGAGCTGTGAACGCTGGTGTACTGGCAGAGTGTCCTTTTTTCACACTATCAAATTTATAAATTGCAAAGCCAGAAGGGCTGACTGTGATCGGGTAGTTCCAGCTCAGCATTGAATTTCCCCCAGCAACCTGAATTTAAAAAAAAATTGTTTGAGTGAAACAACACCTCTTAAAAATAATTTCAAAAATAAAGAACTCCCCATGCTTCCTAGTACGGTCTTGTGTCAGTTCATCACTCTCAACATTAAAAAACATGTACCTTAATTACTCTTCTGAATTTATTTCCAGCCACTGACCTTGTTATATCTTTGTCTGATAGATGAAAGTATCCATTATTAAAGTTCACTTCATCATGTGGGTGTGTATAGGCCATGGTCAAGTCATCCTTAACCTTCTCTTTGATAAGCTAAATAAACCCAACCCTGGAATCCTTTTCTATAAGCTGCATGTTCATTAATCATTAGCCTGGTTTTCCCTCTTCTCCTGAAGCACAGCCTTTGAGGACAGCAGCCTCTGTCATCCCTGAACAGCCAGGTGTGCCCAGGAACAAAGTGGAATAAGGAGATCCATGGAACCACCCTGTCTGTATCCCACTGCTCCCTTTCCCAAATGTTCCATCCCCATGGGGCAGCTCCTCTTCCACCTTGATGGATAAGGTGTCCTTCAGTTCTTGCTCCAATGCCTGCCATCCTCGCCCATTGGCACTTTGGTCATCCATAATTTTATGCTTTCTTCCAAGTTCTGGGTTTCCAAGAACTCTCCCAAATGATGGGTGATGGGAAGTGTTGATTCCAGAAAATCTGGGGCTTGGTACATGACTGATTTCATAACCATGAGCTGATTCCAGACACAGATCAACTACCAGCCACTCCAATCACGAGCCATGGGATTCTCTCATCAGCACTTCATTAATTGAATACTCAGGTTTCCAAGCCAGCACTTTATCTGGAATTAATATTAGTAGCTTGTTTTCCATACTTTTAGTTATATTAGCATTGTTTCCCATTGCTTTGATTTGTTATGGGCGTTTTGTTTGTTCACATATCAAAAGTTTGTTCACTATCCTGTGCTAATTGAATTTTTTCTGCATTATAAAACAAGAATATTTATTCAACAGTCTCATCTTTACTGCACTGTTTACTGTTGTTCTACCACTGCTATCTGGAAAACAACTTGGATTGTAATTCCCTTTACTCCTAATACTTTTCAAGCTGCTTTTTCTCTTATCTCTGACCAGGTGCTCCTCTTCTCATTCTTTGATCTACTTAAATTTCAACAGTTGGAAGCTTTCAGAAAATTCCATTATAAAAATATCTATATATCTAAATTCTGATCCCCAAGACAAACCATGTTTTGGCCTGGTCTGCATTGCCTTTTTCCCTTGACCAGGTCTGAGAGGTTCACATCGAGTGAAACATCCCTAATTCAGAAACACCATTTGTATTTTCCTGCCTAAACTCCTGCAACTGGACAGTTCATCAGGCAGAAGATATTAGAAAAACTGGCAGCCATAATCGTGTGGGTGGAGGTGAGGACATCTGCTCTTTATATCACGAGCATTGCCAACATGCTATAGACATATCCAGGTTTCTGTTCCAAAACCCCCTCAAGAATATACTGCACGGAGTTCCAGCTCGCTGGAACCTCCTGCTTGGTTTGGGAAAATTTGGCAAGTTGTTTTCCTTCTGTAGCCTGTTCATAATTTCCCTGGTCTTTACTACGCGGGCAAAGTGTGCCCAGATTTCATGTGCCATCCCAACATATGTTCTGTGATTACATACAGGATGTATAATCACTCTTTCTTTACTGCATGAGTTCAGCTGGCAGCGCTCGCCGCCGCAGTCCAGCGCCGCGAGAGAGTCTTGGGGCAACGCGTGTTCAAGGTTGGTGCTACGGCTCCGGGAGCAGATGAATGCGGTGTTCCTCGCTCTGAATCTTTAATGTCTGCTTGTACTCACGTCCTGCTCGCTCAGCTGACAGCCTTGAACATTGCCCAATGTGCTGTGACTGCCACGAGCTGCTGCTTCATCCCGGCGCTTGTGGCCACCTCGCCTTGAGCTCTTTGCAGGAGCAACTTGAGAGAAGGAGCACAACCCATTGGAAGATCGATTGAAGGATGGCAACACCAGCCTCAGCCTGATTCTCACTGTGTCATCCAGCCTGGGTTCCTTTCAGAGGAATTTCTTCTTGGAAAGGGCGGTCAAGCATTGGAAGGGGCTGCCCAGGGAGGTTTGGAGTCCCCAACCCTGGAGGCGTCCAAGGAAGGTCTGGACAAGGCACTCAACGCTCTGAGGACACAGAAGACTCAACACTCTGAGCTGCAGATGAGATGGGGATTAACAAAGACCAGACTTGATGATCTTGGAGGTCTTTTCCAACCAAATTGGTTCTCTGATTCATTTCAGAGTAGTGAAGGCACATGGCAGGTCTGGTTTTCCATGGTTTCCATCCATGCATGTGGTTTTCCATGCCCTCAATCATGGGACACTCAAGTTTGTTTGGAGGTCCAGCACATGACACTTCTCACTGTTGTTTCCCTTGGCAGGACCTCCATGAGCAGGAAATCATAAACTGAGTGATGGGGCCAGTGGTGGTAGAAACATGAACCTATCCAGAAAAAAATGCTTGGAAGACCTGGAAAATCTGGCTCGACTGAGGAAAAGTAAAGGTAGCAGAAATATCCTAAATTATATTGTGTATAAAGATTAATTTTGCAATGTGTCAATGTTATAAAAGCAGTTAAACTGGCTGCCCAGGGCAGTGGTGATTCCCATCTCTGGAGGGATTTAAAAACCATGTGGAGGTGGCACTCGAGGTCATGGGTCAGTGGTGGCCTTGGCAGTGCTGGGGAATGGTTGGACTCAATGGTCTTAGAGGTGTTTTCCATCTTGAATGATTCTCTGATTTTAAGGAAGTAAAATCTCAGTAGTGAGATAAATCAAATCTTCACATCCCTAAAACTGGAGATACAGTTCTGGTGGATCCGTCTGCTGAAACCCAACAGTACTTAAAAACCTCAGACTCAGATTTTTATCAGTACTCCAACACCTATAAGAAGGAACAGACAAACTAATAGGAATTTTTGACCCTCAGGGAATCTGATTCCTGATGTGACAATCTGGCTGTCTCAAATACCCCATGAGAACCTGATCATTTGGTCCGTACAGAGCTTTGAAAATACAGCCCTTCAATGCCAAAATTAGAAATTAGGAATCTCAGAGAGCACTTTATCTTTTCAGTGTCCCATCACAAATTCTTGCACAATATCCCAGAGTTAACACAAATGGGTAACTGTTCAGTTATCTTTAAAGGCCTGTGGGATTTGATAAGCAATTTCATGGAAATAATCTAAATACGCATAATAAAAAGAAAAAAAAAAGGAAGTGATGTTCTGTTAATGTATCACTTTTATTGTGACAAGTTTTTCTTCAAATGAAAAATAAAAGTGTAAAACTTAGAATTGCAGTACTGTTAGGCACCTCCTGGGATCATTATAATAGACTGTACAATTATTACCTGAGCTGAAGTGCTTTTTTTTAAAAAAAAAGAAAAAACCAAAACAGCAATAAATGTAATTTCATTGCTCTACCCGATATGCAAAATCTTCCTGGCATCTATTTCCAATCTGAAATCAATTTTACATTTATTCATAATTCTGCATGGAACCTTACTGAAAATCTTAATATAATTTCTATAGTATTTTTAAGATTTGCACTACAGTAAAGCTCGATAAAACTTTTAAATGGTTCACATCCATCATGTCACTGAAATGTTTTTTAAAATACTTTGCTGAGGATTAGGAGGGTTGAGGAAGAATAACAAAGGTATTTGTCTCTGCAAGCACCTGCAGTTTTCTTTTCAGAATCAGTCCTGTTTTCACGGCTCTGTGCCTCAGCTTTTCACAGGACATCATAAACTTGGATGAACAGAGTCAGGTGCCCATATTTTGTCTCTCCACACTCCACCACTGCTGATTTCAATGCAGGAATTCCACATTTATGTAAGGTTAAGAATTATTACACCCAGCCATGGTGATACAAACAGATCTTTGTGCCCACACAGTCTCTGGTCATCTCAGCACATTGGTCTGCATGAGTGGGGTCAAGACCATGAGATTTGGAGATGATGGAATCTATGGAGAGCCAGAAATGTTGAAATCTGTGTTATACTCGAGAGCAGTGAAAAATTCCAGTGAGAAAGCCTCACTCTTGGGAATGCCAAGATTAATTTTCAGCAGAAAAAAAAAGTCACTACTTTTGTAGCACCGGGTCTCTCTTCTCTGTCAAGTGGCACCAAAACCAGGCTGAGCAGTTTTTCAAGTAAACACACGAGTCTCCAGCCTAATTTAACCATTATATTCTGAAATGTATATTTTTCAAAGCAGTTGTTTTCCAAATATCATCTGTATCAACATTTGGGTGCCATTTTTATTTTATTATATTTCTGTGTAGGGATCCTTCTGCCTTGAGAAAATGGGCTCTCCCAAACTGTTCATTGAAGGAAGGAGCCAAATTTGCTTTGATGTCTTTTTAGCTCCACGCTCCACACAAAAGATTATCTGGCAGGCAGTGACGGCAGTGCATTAATATATAAAATAATTAGGAAGAGCACTTAATGAAATTATGTGTGTGTTTATACATGCTAAGCCTCATGGCCACATTATCTCCTCTCTCATCAAACCACAGCGCTGTTACTTTGAAAAGTATCAGTAGTGACTTCTGGGCCTGACAGAAGAGCCCGGAATTCATCCAAAAAAAGAAGTGAGGACATGAAAAACCGTTCAGACCTGCCTGGCTCTGCCTGCACATCAACTGGGGGGAGATGCTCCTGCTGCATGGCAGGGATTGCATAATCCTCCCCTGAGAGCACCTGAGAGTGACTTCGAAAGTTTTATTAGGTTTTTATTTGATCATGATACCCATTTTCAGTGGCCAGCTTGTCCAGTTGCTCACAAATTATGAAAATTTGAAATACTGCACTGGAAGCCATTGGGAAAGGTTAAACTAAAGGCTGACAACTCCCAGGCAGTGGGGAGAATGAGGTTTCCCAGTCTGAAGGCAACAGCCAGCACTGGGTTTGCTTCACCACGAAACTGAGGGGACAAACATGTGACATGATGTATTTTACAAGGAGCTTAACAAGAACATGATTGGGAAAAAATTGCAATCCATGAAATCAATGCTATAACCTAATATTGTTTGTTCTTAGTGCCTACTGGAGCACAGCAAGATCAATGTCAGGACAGCACTCTTCACTCCAAGTATCAATGACCTGGGAGAAGTCGTGGAAAAGGATGGGACCCCCAATGGCTCAGCATGGGAGGAGGCTGGCAAGGAAAAAACACAAGCAGGAGAGGATACAAATCAAAGCAACTTGAGCTGGCCCAGAAATGGGTACATAGAGGAGTTAAATGCAAAGAATATTGAGGAAATTCTTGTGGGGGAAAAAAGAAACCAGGCAAAAATGACTCATATTGCTGGTCTCTCCTTGTGTTGTGCCATTTGAAGGGAAGGTAAAAAGCAGAGCAGAAGGATAATTAGAGATCCTTTATATATACATGTAGGCAAGGAAAAAAAAAGAAGCAAACAGGCTGGAAGAGGTCCTGGAAAGGGGCACTGGTGGGGGTTGGCAGAATTAAGTCAGTCAACAGCACAAGTCAAAAAACTCTTTGTATCTTCAAGTGTTTGTTCACTACATTTCTGATAGGGAGCTTGTTCAGAGGCCAACAATTGCACCTGGCCTGAGCTGTTCAGCCTTGTAGAGCTGTGCCCTGGTGAATGACCTCATATTCAGCTATCTCAAACCAATATTTCGAGTGTTTTCAGGTTACCAGTGCAGACTGCTGCACACATTTCCGTGTGTGGCTCCACTCCAGCGCCGCGTGGCTGTGATGTGAGCGAGGTACAAGGCTAAATATCTGCATGAGTACCTGTTCTTCACTCCTCTGAATTAATGGCAACAATTAGAAGAGGTACAATTAGCAGCGTGCAAGGACCTGCCAGCAGAGCAGGGGATGCCCCAACCTCTGCTAAGACAGATGGGCAATGGGGAGCTGCAGCTGGTCTGCACTCTTCCCGGGAAATCAGCCCCGTGTCCCAAGGATTGAAGGAGCAATGCATCATCCCCAGCCCTGGAGAGGGGCCCCAGATGACATCCGCGGCCAGCGCTGTCGGGACCCCGCGCTCAGCAGGTCCAGCACCTGGTGCTCCATCTCCTTCCCAGCCTTCTCTCCAAAAACCCCCCAATTCCCACCTGGAGCTCTCACCCCGCTGCAGGAACAGCTGACGGGGACATCAGGGGCACGTGTTCCTCCTCTGGAGCCCTGCATTTAGGAATGACGCCAGGCGTGAGTGGAAATCCTTGTAAGGATTCTGTTCCTTTATCATGTTCCGATTGCTTTCCATGCCCACTGCTCTTCAAAGTTTGCAACCAACTTCTTGTCAGGTTTCTCTGACTCAGAGCTAAAATTACAGCCAGTGGCTCTGGCTAAATCTGGGAGATTTAATATTAATATATTGATCAGAGTATCAGAGTTCATCCAGGCTGCGCCCATATTTTCCACTGGAGGACCTAAAAAATAACACAGTGTATTTCTTCAGCAGAGCTCAACCATATTTCAGGTTACTTAGTCATGTATTATAACAAAAAAAAAAAAAAAAAAAAAAAAGAAAAAAAAAACCCTTTTTTA
>VWYP01011360.1:45199-67442 GCA_013400435.1 Pycnonotus jocosus
AAAAAAAGGAAACAAAAGTCCTTTTCTAGTGCTATTTGCAGCATTAAAAAATCCAGACCTGGCAGTTTTTACAGTTTCAGTCCAAGCCCAAGCTTCAATAAGCTCACACAGCTCTAATGATTGTTAGTGAAAATGTAATGGGCCATTTGAAATACAAATGAACACGAGTAGGTAAAGGGATTTTTTTTTTTTTAGTAGAATCAATTTACACTAGCTATTTAAAAAAATATTAAAATAAATGTAATGCCATTAAACGTAAGCTCAAAACCCATTGAGAGCATTAGTGGCCAAATCTGCCAAAAAAGTAGTCATGCCAAGAGCACGGGGCCAGATCCTGCTCTCAGTTACATTGGTGTTAAGCCAGGATAACTCCCCTAATTTCAACAGGCTTGTTCTGGAATAACACCGGGGTTAAGTGGGAGCAGGAAGCAGCTCCATTCCCAGTTAGGAACCCTTGCAGAGCCCCAATTTACTCCCAGTGACCCGGCTCAGTTCCCACCACCCTCAGGTATCCTGGACATTTATCCAGCATCCCCTTTTGGCAGGAGAAGGAGTGGATCCAACCTCCAGAAGAGCATTTTTGGAGAGGACAGAAACAGAGAGTGGGGTTGTTCAGCAGGTGCTGTGTTTTGGGAAAGAAATTAATGGAGCAAACCAGTAGGAAGAGCCAATAGGAATCTGTCACTGTGGAATAATTAACAGCTGAGTCGAGTTCAAAGTTTTGAGGGCAATGAGCTAAGCAACAGGGGAAAATAGGCAAGTTCTTTTAAAATAGTGTTTAATTTCATATTACTTGCAAAGAAAAGGAAGGAAAACCAGCTAAATCATGTGTTTAATATTTATTTTAAAAATTCATCATAATATCCTGAATTCCCTGCAGTAGTCCAGAGCCTTTGTGGGTGACCCCTCCCTCCCTCCACATGACAATTTCTAGAAACTATTAAATATCATATTAATACACTTCTAAGGGGAAAAAAAAGGAAAAATATTTGAGTTGGCAAAAAAGCTCTGCTGAGAAGATTGGCTTCTGCATTCCAGGTGATCCAGGCAGGCAAATAACCAAACAAGGAAAAGGGGAGCAGCAAAGAGGAAAAAGAGTTTCCCTCATCTGCTCTGACTTTCATCCTTATTGCTGGAGAAACCTGGAAAAAGCATCAGGTTTTTACATGAACTTTGAAAATTCCTCCTAGTGAATCTATTATTTGCTATTGCTAATAAGCTTCTAATTAAAGGTTTTTTATTTGGAGCACCATAAACCTGCAAAACAGAGTTTCCTGCTCTTCAGATCAGACTGGTATATTGTTTTATTTAAATTCATTTTCTTTATATCCAGTTTGTCCCTTTTGTTTTCACAAATCCAAATTTCCCTGACCATGGTGCCATCAGAGTTCAGCATCATCTCAGCCTTTTCCAACCAGCAGCCAAACCAGAGTTTTGGATGGTAATTTTGATAATAAAGGATAAAATTTTGGATGGTAACACAGGCTATGCCAATAAAAGCAGCCAGGTTAACAGGATACGACAGAATAACAGAAAACATGACAAATTATCTCAAATCATCATCTCTGCAAACAGCTGCAGAGAGGAAAAATACTAACAATATTTTTATTAAAATTCATCTAGGAGAAAAGCTATATAAACACATATTTATCCTTTCTTTCAGAACATGTAAATAATACAGAGTATGATTTGTCACATTCCTTGATTTCATGACAGTTGCAACTGGCAACAGAGGAATAATTTCATTTTAATTATAGTTCAGTTGATTTTCTCCTTAATTACTGAAGTTAGATGACTAAGGCACCAAAATATGTAAAACACAACCTTTCCATACAGTAAATTTTCTTTACTAATAACAGTGGTATTTTTATTGTTTCCAGTCTACAGAATATAATTTTTTCAGCCGTGGAATGGAGCTACTAATTCTTAAATTCTGTATTTTTCATTTCCTTACCAAATACTGGAAGGGGTTTTGTTCTGTGTGCTGCTGTAGGCACAGAGTTCTCTGTAAAAGATTTAGGAATTCACAGGTTTGGAACTGGAGGGAGGTAAAACGTCTAAAGTTGCCTGTCTCAACGAGACAAAAGCCATCAGGGCTGAAAATGCAGCCCTCGGGCTCCTCCTCTGGCTTTTGCTTTGCTGCCAGCCTGGACAAGGGAATGCAGCTTTCCTTGTCTCTCCGGGGCTCTGGATTTGGGAAAACCGATCAGGAACAATGCCCCGAGAACCCCTCAGCTACAAATTGCGGGATACAATTTTTTCCGTGGCTGTTCATGACTTTAATAGAACTCAAAATGCTCCGAATTCCCCGGGTTTTGGTTAATTTTTTTTTTTTTTTAGCAGAATTTCTAGAAGGAGCTTTCCTAGAGAGGAAAGGGGATGTTTTGAAGCTGCAGAGCGATGCTGATTTTGCTCCCCAGTCTGTCACCACTGGAGTGGGCTTCTTGGTTGGGCCACAGGAAAATAAAAGTTGTTCCAAAGGCTTTTCTGAGCAGATAAGATCCCAAACGATGCGCTGGAAGTGCCAAACACCACAGCAAAGCCTCGCAAAGAGCGACATTTAGATGAGGTTATTAAATGCAGGGAGGAGGTTATGTGTGTACAACGCTTTCAGGAGCACTTGGGAATTTTTGGAGCCCTTTTCTGCTGTCCTCCCCGAGTCAGTTTTCTGAGGGACTTCAGTGGGAGTTTTGCTTCCATAAAAGCTGCTGGATTCAGCTCTGGGTCTAAACATTTGGGTTGCAGTGTGCCTGGAAAGCCAGAGGAATTAAGATATTTGCCCTGCTCTCGCTGCACTGGAGCTGACTCCCCAGCACCCTTGTGCTCCTTGGAAAATCCCAGCTATAGTTTATCTGAAATTAATTTGCCCGCACTGTTAAGTCAATTACCCAAAGGAACAGAGACTCGATTAAAAATCTATTTAGTTCAATAGGAAACAGTATACTTGGGATCAATTTTTTTTTTCTCCCCCTTCCTCTGCTGCAAGGAATCTTATTGTATCCCTGTATAAATAATAAAGGTGGTGCACTCTCCTCTCCTGCTCAAGCATGACTGAGCAGACACAGCTCATGCAGTGCTCATGTCACGAGCGCCCAGAGAGAGACAGGAAGGAAGAATATCCCAAACACAACCTCCAGCCCAGGGCTTGGAGTGACCCCGTGCAGGGCTGGGATGTGCCAGGCCACAGGCACCGCTGGCTCCCTGCTTTCCAGGGCATGGTTGTACCTGCCTCACCCAGAGAAACGCTCCCATTGTCGAGCCTACAGCAAAGTGTGTCCAGACAGATTGGTGTTCTGCTCAATGGAGCCCGCATGAATCATGTATTAGTTCATTTAAAAGCACTTTGTAGACAAACATGCTCAGTCTATCAGCAGGCTTGGGGATGCAAATACTTCACTCAGTGTATATGAGCCCTGACAGGACAGCTGTGATCCATGGGATTGGGAAGCAGCTCCTTCCACATTAGGAAATAACGAGCAGAAAGGCTTCGCCGTATTTTGCTCTCTTCCAGCAAAATGAAAATTTAACTTTGCCGTCACGTTGGGAACGGAGTAAACACCATCCGCTGAAAACTAGCAGCAGGAAGAGGTAAATGATTTACAGGATATTCTTCAATCATTTAGCACATGTTTGGTTTAGGGGCTAGGGTACTCCTGAAGAAGGCAACAGTTCTCCAGGAACCTTAATCCTAAAATACCTGCTGCGTGGGACTGCTTCAGAGGTGAGGAGGCATTGCAAACACTTAGATGCAATAAATGCTAAAGACATCTTTCGTGCACTCTCTGCTGGGCAGATGCTGATTGCTTCCTGTAAATTAAAGCGAGCTGATGAGAGTCTGCAACGGCAAAATATTGGGTGGACTCTCATTAGCAGACACAGTGTGTGGAATTAATTTCACTGAGAGAGTTGTAGGATGATTTATGTATAGAAAATGGAGTTTGCAAAAGCAGCCTGGAAGAGATTCAGACGTGGACGGACTTTGCCTATAAGTGGTTCCAAATTAATTTAATTTGTGAAGGAGAAGTCTGTAGCACTGTAAATACTGTGAGCACGAGTGCCAAAGTTATATCGGCGTGAGGAGCGCTGCTTTCAGCCTCTCCTCCTTGATGCTGGTGATATTAAGATATTCCTGTAAGGAATATCTTAATGAGAGTACAAACCCTTCAATTTTATAGTGCTTTAATTTTCTCCTAGCCCTGGGCTTTTCTGACTGCTAAGACAGTGTGTTTACTAACTTTATCCCCTGCTTCTTTTAATTACGTGGTCAAATCCAAGTGGCTCCTACCCTCACATGAACTGACACAAGCCTCTCACCCCTCCAGAGAACGGGATGTTCGTTTTTGTGATCCCCACAAAATGCAGGAATTCATTTGTTCACCTGGAGTCCTAATTTTTCCTTAGCAGTAAACCAAGTCCTGGAAATAGTAACTCAGGCAATCAGAGTATTGTTACTGTTCCCAGAAAGGTAATATTTTTGAATAGCTCTGCATATTTAACAAGGAAGATGTGTTTTGAGCAATTTTTAATAAGGTAATATTTTACTTTTCCCATTTCACCCTTGCAGGAAACTGCAGAGATCAGTTCTGGATTGAGATTGCATCCCCAGTCTTGGATCCTTTAACATCCCAGAAGGCACACATGAAAAAGAAAAATCCCTCTACTTACACTGTGAATAGGTGCTAACAGCTTTAAAGAATTACCTACCAAATATTAGGTGCAATTTAAAACTACATTTAAGGCAGAAAGGGTTGTTTAAAAGTCTACATGGCCAGCTAAAAGTCAGAGGGAGAAAATGACTTGAACACATGTTGGATGAATTTCTGTCTGCGTGGGAGATGCAGCACTGGTGGGATGAAATAACCCCCACCTAAAAAAAACCCAAAAAACCTGGGCGGGTTCTGTACCTGCTCCATGATTCAAAACCTGGTCAGATGCTTTGAGATCATTTCCCTTTGCTGTAAAAAGAAGCACAGCCGTGCTATCTAAGCGTTGTGGAAGATTATTTATATTGAGAGACATCCTTAGGCTAAACTATTAAATGAGGATAATGGATACGAGGCGCCGAAGGACTCATTAATGAATTGGTTGGGGAAACAGAGTCAGGTGCTGGGCTCAGGTAGAGGCTGGGGGTGTAAATGTGCTTTGAGAGGAGCAGCAGGACCCAGGAGGGGTCATGGCATGGGAAGACCTGGAAAAAGCAAATAAAAGGATCCACAGCTGCTTCCAGGGCTGTCCGAGGCCGCTCCGGTTACACGGGACAATATTTGTTCAGAATATTGTCTGTTAGATCAGTTTAAACACGTGCTGGAACTTATTAGATATTTATTAGCTTACATTTAAGCCCCAGTCTATTTTACAAGCCCGATGCCCCCTGTTTTATGTAAAAAGGATATTTCAATAGATATAATTTAAATTAGTTGGTAACCTGATAACTTGCCGCCCTAATGAAACCTGCACTAATGACTGCCTTTGCTAGGCAATTCCTAATTTTAAGAACCTATTTTAAAATATTCATAAGGGCTCTGGTGTGGTGTTGTTTGAACTGTATTTAATAGACATCTCAGCTCCAGGCTTTTCCCTGTGGTTTGTGGAAGTCACTGTCAACAGTGGCTCTTCCAGCACCTTCTTTGGTGGCTGTAGGATGGGAGAGGAGGGTTGAAACTTCCTGGCAGTGGGGGTAGAGACCCCACACGTGTCCTTTGCATCCCAAGGGAAGGAGAACCCAGCAAACACCTGAGAAAAAAAAATCCCAGATGGAACAACAGCCCAAGCCATAATCAGGAATAACGCTTTATTATGGATTTAATCACGGTGTAAGTGTCTACAAGACAATAATCCAATGTCTCTGCTGTCTGAAGAGCAACTCTGACATCTCGTGTTAGTCTGTGCTGACAACTAAATGAGTTGTCAATCAGTCAAGTGACAACTAAATGAGTTAAAGTCACTCTGTGACTTTCCCTGTGCGTGGAGGTTGGTTTGATGAGGAGGTGCAGGAGGTGAGAAGCCCCTGAGAACTTTTGTTTTTTTTTCCTAACAGGACACATTGCCCAATTGCCTACAGAAACACGGGAATTTGCCATCCCCTGGCTCCATGCAGAGCCTCTCCAGACCGGTGGCAGCTCAGACAGGGTTTCCCATTCCTGATGGATCAGCAGGACCTCCCAGCATGGTCCCACCCTCCACTCCACTTCCCTGGGAAGTTTTGCTTCCTGATTGATGGAGAACCTGCCCTGGGATGTTCCAGAGGGAGGAAGGACATGCTGGGCAGCACAGGAAGCACAACCACTGCCCCTAATGCAGCCCAAACCCCTCCAGACAGCCTCACTGCCCCGCCACCACCCCCAAAGAGCATCTCTGTCCTTTAAGTGCTGTGCCTCCCCCTCAGGGGGCTCCTAATGCACTTCCCTCCTTCTGCCTCGCTGGCTGCCAGCAAAGGACGAGCTCGGGGCCCCTGAGCACCCCTCAGCCAGGAGCAAAAAAGGGAAAAAAAAGTCAATGTACAAACGGTAGTGATTAATATTAAACACGGAGCAGGCATCTAAAGACACGATTAATGTTAATGACAGAACAACAGCACAACAGCAAGGGCTGGGGACAGCACACAGACGAGCACTTGCAGATGTGGAGGCATTGCTAACAAACGTTTCAGGCTGGTTGCTGCTCAGTGCTTTCACTCTGGTGGTGGCTGAACAAATTTGCCTTGGCGAAATGCTTCAGGAAAAAGTTAGATTTAAGCCCGGCTCAGGTGCAGCAACTTTAGCCCCAAACCCAGTGGAATGTGAAATTATTCTCCAAATGGAAATTAGCTGGTGGTGTGATTAGCAGTCACAAAGCCAGTAGGAATCATTTGAACCCTAGGTTGACTTGTGGTTGTTCCAGGGGTTGTCCTGATCACCCTGGAATGTGGGGACATCCCTACCCCGCTGTTCCTGGGGCTCTGAGCTGCCATCCTGCATCACCTCCTGTCAGAAAAGGTTCACACACACGAGAAGTTGGGAATCACCATCCGTGAGAAAATAAACCAACCCAAAACCTCCCTCAGTGGCAATTTCCAAGGAGAGGAGAGCATCAAATGGATTTTAAGCAGGCAGGAACCCAGCACATGAGCAGAGTTTGGGCCAAATGTCCTGCCAGGGGCCAGTCAGCAGGAGCCCTCTGCCAGACCCTGGTCCCTGGATCAACACCTCAGCCGTGATAAAAAGCTGCTCTTTAAATCAAAGGCAGCTCACAAAGAAAGAAAAAAAAAAAAACACCCAAAGACATAAATCTACATTGGCTTCCAGCCCAGTGTGATCTTCCAGTGAGTTTCTGCTGATGCTACTTCTGGGATGGGACAAAGGAAATGGATGACAGGAGATGGCTGTGGCAGGAAGACCACCAGGCTGCCCGTAAAGGAGGAGCAGGCAGCCCTGGAGGTGACGTTCTGTCACGGGCTACAAGTTCATCTCCAACTTTTTTTTGCTGCAGCAGCTCAGCCAAGCCAGCTCGAGGTTTGAAATGTGCTGAAGGATGAGGCATTTTGTGCCCACAGGTGCAGTAAAGGAGCTGGGCTGGTTTGGTAAAGTTTTAGCAAAAACAGGAAGAATCCCACCTAATGGAAGGGACCAGAATATCTTTTGCCACTTCAATTTCACCATCAATTTTCTGTTGAAAATCACCTAAAAGCAGAGCAGTGATGGAACAAATGTTTCCCTGAGAAATATCCCAGTCAGGTGCACACCGTACCCAAAAGCCAAAGTTCATCTCCAAAAAAACAATGTTGCATCTCTGCTTTAAAAACTGTTCCGTAAATACCTCCAAATTATTTCACTTACAGGTATTTGTTTTAGCAAAGGATTATTTGACCCCATTCTGGCATCACACAGGACCTCAATATACCCATCCCTGAGACATCATTGAGAGATGAAAAAATAAGTTATAGATGTGTGCTGCTTATAGGGAGTATCAATCAAGGAGGACACAGTCAAAAGGGTCACCAAGACTTTTTTCCTGTAAGAAAAAGAACAATAAAAATTGTTCACCATTTGGTTTTGGGGTTGGGTTGTTTTGTTTTTTTTTTTTTTTTTTTTTCTGTACAAGACAATGAAAATCTGTTTGCAGTTGTAACTTTTACAGTATGTCAAGTATTTTCTTTTTTTTTCTTTCCTCCTTCCATAATTATTTTTACAGAGAGCTGTTCTTTCAATCAGGTCACTGAACTCTGAAAAACAAACCTTCAAGGCTGCTTTTGAAAAATTGGGCCTTCCTTTCCTTTCAATCAAAAGATTCACAACTTTCCCGTACGAGCCAAGACTCAAAAAATAACATAAATCCTCTCAGTGCTGTCTCTCTCTTTGCCTGTGTAACAGATATTTCTGCTAACATTTACTTTCGTAATTTTTCACATTATTCCAGCTCTCAGAGGTTAATATTTACCATTCATTTCGATATTCACAAACTACAGAGGTAGGATTGCAAATATCCTCCCTGGGAAAATGAGCAGCTCTGCCAGAAAATATGTTCAAGTCTCTTTGTGGAACTGTGGGAGACAACACACCACTGACAACATTGCACTGGGTTCATCTGCTTGTGTTTTAAACATCTGCACAATCAATCCATGCAGCACAACAACTGGAATTTCCAAAGGAGAAACAGATAATTACAGCAAATGGGCTTTTGCTCCCTTTGAACAGTGGAGATGCATTTGGAAAAAAATATTGTTAAAAAAACAAGATGAAGCGATATATAGAAGGGAAATCACTGAAATTGCACCCCTAAGCTGATCCCAAACACTCATTTTGTGGGAGACATCAACAAATAGAGCAGACACTGAGCAGCAGCAGCAGCAGCAAAATCCAACAGAGCTGCCTGCACAAGCTGACCCACTGCTGGCAATAATATCAAATCATAAATGAATTAATTTGCTTGCTGACCAAGTAGTTTGCCATATTAAAGTGCAAGTTTGCAAGACATGTATTCTATTATCCCAGACTGCACTCTTGACACTTTGCATTAGGAACATTTAGCATTCAGCCTTTGATATTTTGAGCGCTGAGTACAATGAAGTTGTCAGCACAAAGGAGGGGTTTATTCAATTTTGAGATGTAACAAGTGAGGATCTAACAGAACCACCAGTGAGAAGGGTGAAACCATGGAGAGTTGATGATTTGAGGGGAAGGGAAAAGAGAAAGGGGGAAAAAAAGGGAAAGGGGAAAAAAAGGGAAAGGGGGAAAAAAGGGAAAGGGGAAAGGGAAAAGACAGAAAGGGGAAAGGGAAAAGAGAGAAAGGGGAAAGGGAAAGGAGGAAAGGAGAAAGGGAAAGGAGGAAAGGGGAAAGGGAAAGGAGGAAAGGCGAAAAAAGGGAAAGGGAAAAGACAGAAAGGGGAAAGGGAAAAGAGAGAAAGGAGAAAGNGAAAAAAGGGAAAGGGGAAAAAAGGGAAGAGAGAAGGGGAAAAGACAGAAAGGGGAAAAGAAAAAGAGAGAAAGGGGAAAGGGAAAGGAGGAAAGGGGAAAGGGGGGAAAAAAGAAAGGGGAAAGAGAGAAAAGGGAAAGGGGAAAAGAGAGAAAGGGAAAAGAGAGAAAGGAGAAAGGGAAAGGAGGAAAGGAGAAAGAGAGAAGGGGAAAAGGGAAAAGAAGGAAAGGGAAAAGAGAGAAAGGGGAAAGAAAGGGGAAAGAGAGAAAGAGAAAAGAGAGAAAGGGGAAGAGAAGGGCGGAAGAGAAGATGAAGAGAAGATGATGAAGATGAAGATGAAGATGAAGATGAAGAGAAGAGAAGAGAAGAGAAGAGAAGAGAAGAGAAGCAGCTCTTGTTTCATTTCCACCATGCAGGAAGCAATATCTGCTCCAAAGGCAGCTCCCAGTGACGGGCAGAGTGATCATTTACTCCAAGGCTGCAGCGAGCTTGTTCTGCTCTTGTCACCGTGATCTAACGCCGGCAGAGCGGTGTGAGCAAGCAGAGAGCATTGATTAACACTGCCAGGCAGCTGTGTTGGAATCCTCAAGTCAATATTGTGTGCTCTTGGTGAAAGGAAAAAAACCCACCAAAAATAATGGGAAAAAAAGGAAAAAGGAGACGGGTTTGGCGTATTTTGATCAGCACAAGGCACGGCTGCGATTCAGCGGCAGCAGCAGGGAGGGAAACCACCCACAGGAAGAGCAAACTTGTTCTGTCACATCTTAGCACACAGCAAAATTCCGGCATCAGCACCAATTCCCTGAAATCTGGGCTGCAGTTGGCAGCCCATCCAGCCTCCTGCATGTATATATTCCTATGTATATATATATATATATTTACAGACGGCATGAAACTACATTTAATAAACATTCCAGGAAGGAAGGGACTTGGAGGAATAGCCAGACAATGAAATAAAGGGGGTTTTTACTACATGGCTGTATTTTTAAGACCTTGCAGAAAATGAACTCCTCGGTGATCGCATTCCAAAGGACTTGGGAATGTTTTCCAGTGTGCCATGTCGTATCCCTTAGCACTGGATGGTGATTATTTTAAATCCCTGCTATAAGACACAAGCATTTGATTAAAACAAATTCCAGCCTAAATCTGGGTGTTCCTTTTTCATAGGGATTCAGGGACAGAAGGGAACAGAGTGACTGCAGCCTGCTGATACCCCAACAGCATCAACTGTGGGAAGGTTCAGCTATTCAAGGATTCATTTGGAGTACTCACCACCACTGAAAATAGCAATCCATGGTGCTTGGCAATGCTCTTTGCATTTCTTTGTCAACCTTTATCGTGCTGGAGATGCTCAGATGAGCAGAGAGGTTTATCTCATCTCCTTCATCAGAGCTGCAATTGGAGCCTACACCAGCAATAGTTTCTCCAAATGCCTCAGAGCTGTATCCAGGTAATGAAATAAACCAGAAAATGAGGGAGAGAACACCAGAGCTCATGGAAATACAGACCTATAAAGACCCACCTTGGGTTCCCATGCACACTGAAGTGACAAAGCAGGGGACAGGCTGATGGCTTCTCCATGCAGCACTGAGGACAGCCACGCTTTTCCACTCCAATCCATTTTCTTATGGGGAACCAGGGAAATTCTGGCTGGAGCTGGTCAAAGCCTAATCTTTTCAGTCTATAAAAAATTTAAACAGTTTGCTCCCATTTCATAAATGCTGACTTTTTTTGTGAAGGGAGAAAAATACCCTGTCGGAATTTTTCCCAAAAATGAGATGGGAAAGGCTCTTCCAGGCTGGAAAGGCAGGATATGCTGCTCACTACATCCAAATTCCTGTGCCAGGAGTGAGGCAGCGCCAGGGGCGCCCTGAGCAGGAATCCTGGGAGCTGGGGTGTCACAACTGAGGGGACATCACTGCCAGGCTCAGCTCAACCCCTCCTGCACAAAGTGTCCCATGCTGTGTAAGGAGATGTTGTGGTGTCAGAGCTGTGGTGGGGTCCCTAAAAACTGGGAATCCCTTGGCGTGGTCCCCTGGCAATCCATGAGCTGAGCAAGCAGCTTGGTAGAGCCTGTTCTTCTTTCCAGGTGTCGACAAGTGTTGCTACAAACTCTTTCACCTACAAGGGAAAAAAAAAAAAAAAGCAAAAACATTTTAAAAAAAAATTTTTTTTGTAGCATCAATTGAGACCACTAAAATCCACACATGCAGTGCCAAGAGCCAGAGCTGTGGGGTGTCCCCCACATTCCTTTCCACAGGGATCAACCTCATTCAGGTCCAGGATTAGAATGGGCTGAGCCATGCTCCAACCCTTTCCTTAAAAAGGAATTTTAAAAGGAGTGGTGATAATCCTGGAGTTTTAGAACACATGGGAGGCCCTGATGCTTCACCATGGCCAAAACCAAAGGGAAATCCCACCCAAATCCCCCTGGCTTCTGTGAAATCCATCTGGGTGTCAAAGTGGGACAGGAGTAGATATTCCACAACCCACCTGACTCAAACCAGCCAAACAGCAGACTCAGAACAGGAGTTTTATCTTGTGCCATTTAACATACCCCATAACCCTGAAGACATTGTCTTAAACAAAGGCTTGAACTCGGAGTGAATTGTAATTCTCACAGCTTTGAAACCCAGGAGAGTGAAATCCTCGCCAGAAAGATCCTGAAGGGGTAAAGAGAGAGAGAGGGAGAAAAAAAAGAGAGAATAAACTTGATAATTATGAAAAAAATAATATGCACATCCATAGTTTTGCTAAGTTTGGGATTGACGAGAAGAATCAAAGTGGTAGCCTGAAGAGAAAATCCGTGTTTGAGGCAGGAGGTTAACTGACAAAAATTAAACTCAAGGCTGAAGACACAAAGAACAGCGAAAACCTACAAAAAACCTCGCAAGAAAAAAAAAAGATCAGATTACTTTTTATGACCAAGAGGCAAAACTAAGGAAAATATTTCAGACGTGAGAGCTGTTGTTTTTGTACCTTTGAAGCAATACATAACTGGCACAAAAGACAACACGAGACAAGACAGGTAACCCAATCCTTTCAGACTTTGTGGCTGCAATCTCCTCCACGTGAGAGGCTTGGTTGTGCTTCCTTTCTTTCCATAAGTGAATAAATTCCAGGAATCACAGCCGTGATTATTCCGATTCACGTTTTCTTCTCAAGCTTCAAAAGTCAGAACCAAAGGACCAAAGGCCTTCAGTGCTGCAGGGAAAATTCAGATATGACCCTGAATTTTATTTGTGCATGAAGCAAAATTAATATAAATGGTATTGCTCCACTATATTCTTTTTCTTTAATGTTCTCAATTTAGAATATTTTTGATTCCCACAAAACAGTGAGAAAACAATGTCCTGTGGCTAAGGAAAAGTTGTGGTCATGGCACTTCCTTTACACCAGCGTCTACAGCAATGTCTATGCCTTGAGCAACCCCAAAGACATCATTTAGAATAATTATTATAATTCAGAGTAATGATTGTCATTTAGAATAATGATAATAAGGACAAAACATGGACAACAGGTGCAGAAATTGAGATGTGTGGAGCAACCAAGTCTAAATCTTAGCATTCAAAACTCCCATTCAGTTGCTTAATCATGAAGACATCTTGGGGTCTTCCACTCTTAAATTAACAGTTTTAGTTATTTCAAACATGGCTTTGCACCCACACAAAGTTCCTACCTCTTGTCAAGGCTCCCATCCTGTAGCTGTACCCAGCACAGGCAGATGGAAACAAGAATGGGACGTTTTTACTTCCCAAACACACCCAAAACCTCCATCCATGGTACACAAAAGTTCGGGTTTAAAAGGGTTTGCACCAACCAGGGAAGGAGAGTTTAATTTCTCTCTAAATTTCCAAGCAAATTTTAAAAATATGTTTGGGATAAAAGCATATTCCGTGTGCTGGCAATATTCTATTTTTCAGGGGGGAAAAAAGGGACATCCTTATGACTAGAAATACAAGAATACAGAGATTTAGGAGATTTCCTTGAGGCAAAGGAGTCCCTGACCAAGCTCAGGGATTTCTTCATTTATTTTGCTTTGAGCAGCTATTGAAGAAAATATAGAAAACTTACAAGAGCAGAGGCCAAAATTTTGTTCAGCAGAGAGCACACAAGACCACCCCCACTTGTCTTCCCAAAATCCCAGCATCAGCTGGAAAAGACCTCTGAGAACATCGAGTCCCACCCATAACTGTTGACCACGTTGTCAGCTACACCAGAGCACTGAGTGCCACATCCAGCTCTTCCTTAAACCCCTTCCTCTGTTCTGCCTGTTTTGGGAGAAGATTGCACGGAATTGTCAAAGGATTGAGGCTGTGAGTCCGGAGGGAGGCTCGGGGAGGTGCAGGATTAGGTGCCTCCAACATCAGCATTGATTATTTTGGGCACTCAGGACCTTTGCTGTCATGGACAGCCAGGGCTTTCCAAGATGCTAAACACTCCCCAGGCACTGCCAGGCAGCCCAGGCATCCAAATTAGCTCTTGGTGCTCTCCTGGGAGGGTGGGAGAGGAGGCTGGGGAGTCCCTCAGGGCATCCATGCCATTGATGGAGCTCGGGCTGGGAGTGGCTTTTGAAGGGCAGGTCCCAGGTGTCCCCATTTCCCTGACAGGCTCAGCCTCACACGAGCTGCATCTCTTTGGGGTGAGACTGAGCTGGGATTGCTGTTCCAGGCAGCAATGGGGCCAAAGGCAGCAGGACCAGGCTGGCCACCATCTGAGGGGAACAACCTGGAAACGCCTTTATTGGGGACAGCTGGTCAAAAAAACCAGCAATTCACTCTGCAGAGCTGCTCCAGTGAGTTACTGCCAGCCTGGCTGCAGCCTTTGTGAGGCAAGTTTATTAACTGAAATGTTTCATAATGCCAGCCATCACTCTTCCCAATAACAGATATCCTTTTCCATCTTTAGAAATGGGAGCAGACAGCAGAAGTTCAGGGTGTCACCCCATTGCACTTCTCCCTGTGCCCAAAGGCTTCAAAGCTCCTCAACCTCAGCCTGGAAAATCCATAGACATTGCCCAAATTTTAAGCAAGAGGAGCGAAAGATCTGTATAACAGTTGGTCCAAAGTCACACTAACAAAATCAGAGCAGAAACCAAATTTCATCGTTGCTCTTTCGCTTTAACCTTACATCTACTATTAATTAAACAAACCCAACATTTGATTAACCTGACATAAAATTCTGGGAATGATATGAGCTCTCCTCCATATGTGGCGCTGGAAATATCCCACCAGCTCTAGAATAGTTCAGCAGTGGGGATATGAGCAGAGCAGGAAGAC
Source organism: Pycnonotus jocosus (assembly GCA_013400435.1). Classification (NCBI taxonomy): domain Eukaryota; kingdom Metazoa; phylum Chordata; class Aves; order Passeriformes; family Pycnonotidae; genus Pycnonotus; species Pycnonotus jocosus. The sequence goes on from VWYP01011360.1 coordinate 59,869, forward strand.
CAAAAGGCAGTAAAAAAGCAAAAGGAAATTGGCTGCTGCTTTACCAATTTCCTGTTGGGGCTCTTCAGGCTGGATTGCTCAGGACAACCATTACAGGGAGGTTTGGAGCTCTGGAAAGCTTTTATTGACCTCTCTGTAAATACAAAATGGCCCATGAATTAAATGGGAGGGTCACTCCGAGGAGGTTCAACAGACTTGGCAGATTCTTGGGAATAAGCAAAAGCAGGGATCAAGAGGACTGATTGAAAATGTGCAGTTATTGTGCAAAGGATTCTTTTTCTTGGGAGCAAGCTCCCCGGGGCTTTCTAGGCCAGGATTTACAAGGCTAATGAAGGGTGTTGGTTTTTTCCCTTCTGTCACAGAAAATTCAGCTAAAGACAAGCCGGAGGGACAAGCAACTGTCTTGCTGCTGAAAAGATGTTTTCCAAAGCTTTCCATCATCCTTTCCCCCCTCATGTTTTCCCACTCAATCTCCTCCTGAGATGGGATTTGGAATTTGGTACCACCAAGTTCTGTTCACTTGGGCACACAGTTTTCCCCGTGCCTCAAGAAGTTTCTCTAATTACACCAAAAGTCGAGCAAAAGTATCTTTGCAAAACCCCTTGGATTCTCTCTCCCTCCTCTTTCTGTTTTATTCTTTTTTTGGTTATCATTAAACAATCAATATTTTATTTCCATTTCCTTTTATAAGGAGTTGAAACAACTTCCAGTGATTACATTTACATGAGTTCCTGTTATTATAGAGAGCTCTTTTATCCATCATTGTGCATCCTTGATTTGAAATTAACTTCTTCAATCAGTTATAAAAGTAGAAGGCATAAAGATTCTTCAACATATCTAAATATTAAGATTTGTATTTGTTGATAATTTTCCTTCAATTTTATTTTTATCATTGATCACTGTGACTCCAAAGACTTATTTGCAGGGGACCTGTGGAATTATGGTTTGGATCTTATTCTCCTTGATAGAAATCCTAAATCAAATGGATGGAGCTCCTGCTACTTAAAGTTCCCAGCAAATTAGGACTGTGGACATTAGAAGAAAGTCTGACCATGATTAAAAAGATATCCAAGCTTTGGTCTTGAGATCTGGATGCTTTTAAGAAAGAAAAAAAACATTAATTGAAGAAGCTGTAACTAACTTTGAAATATCTGATCTGTTCATTTTGTCTCAAACCTCCTCAACAGCAGCAGCAGCTCCCAGCCCTGCTGCTGGTGCTGTTGTTTTTAATCACAAAGCCCAGTTTAGGACGTGCTGACAAACCCGGCTTGTCGGGAACGTCCTGCCCAAACCCAGCACGCAGCCTCCGAAGGAAAACGCAATTATTGCGCTGTGCAAACGCTCATTTATCACGTTTTATTCATCCCCGTGTAAAAGCCTGGGACAGGGACACGGCGTGGCTGAAATGTGTAAAACCCAGATGTGCCGGAATCGCTGCCGGAGCCCAGGTGGGGCTGAAAGCAGGGAGACAAAGGGGAAAAATGATCAGCTCTTCTTTGGGTGACAATTTCCCAGCATTGATGACCTTGAAGAGTGACCAATGGAGTCAGGAAACGTGTGTTAGAGGAGACAGAACTTCTTCAAAGGTAGGGAACTCATCCCCAACTCTCCTGGGTCCTCAGGTATGAAACACAAAGCTTTAGTCAATTTTTAGAAGTGAGAAAGTCTGGTTTCACACAACCAGAAACTGAGGACATGTGAAAACACATAGTTATTTTAATTTAATATAAACACCTGGAAGTTTGAGGAGATCCTGCCGCCGTTTTCTGGAGTAAAAGATGTGTATTCAAAATTATTAATGCGTTAAGCCAATAATAGGTTTAAGAGGGAGAGCTCCTGTAATACACATTCGTTTTTGTGCCATACAAAGGAGGGTTTGGGGGGAAATAAAACTAACATAATGGATATGCAGAGATGCCCAAAGCCTTGGAAAAAAACAAGGGAATAAGGGAATATGAAAGCTGGATGCAAAAAGTTGCTTTCTCGATGCCTTCAGGCCTGACTTTATTCGTTTTGTTTTGCCAGTCATGAGTAATTTGGCTACTCGATAGTTATGCAGGATCCTTTTTAAGCCCCTATGTTGACATTATGATTGCTTAAATGTCTAAAAATATGCTGATCTCTAGTGGCACACAAGAAGAAAAAGGAAAAAAAGACAAAAAAACTCACCCCAAAACAAAACAAAAAGCCAAACCAAAACAGAACAGGAAAATAATTTCAGGAAAATATTCAGAAGCCATCTGTAAATTGCTTCCATTTGTCATGCTTAGGAAGAGAATGCACTCTGCACATCAAATCCTTTAATCCTTGCAAATGTGATCAAATTTGTATCGCAGGAATTTTACATACACAGAGAAGCAGATTTTGAAAGTCTTCTTTTGCCGAAATGAAGGACGGAGACGTTACTGGAAGAACAAAACCTGTCACGGCGTCCTCCTTCCTTCCCAAATTTTCCTGAAAATACACAACTATTTATACATTTTCTCTTATCTCTGTTTTTTTTCCTTGAGAATAAGTTCAGACCGTCCAAAAAATAAGCCTGGGTGTGAGTTGAGCTGCTTTGAGCCTCTCCCAGCAGCTCCTGCTGGGTTCATGTAGAGCAGAGATGTCCCCATCTCTGAGGGACATTTTGGGACCTTCTGGGACTTTTTGTGGGCTCTCAGCTCCTGCTGATGGAATTCTCTTTTACTGGGGCTCTCCTCCAACCTCTCATCCCCAAATTTTTGATCTGAAATGCCTTAGTTATTACTGCAAAATGCTGAGGGAGCAGAAAGAGGAAAGCAAAGCAATGCCAAGTTGTTTGGTTTTTAATTCAACTCCCTCCTCCTCTTTTTCTGTGCTAACTTTGTAGAAAAATTATTTAGTAATGTAGAAAATCTTTTCTCATGTCCTCAGCACTAAAATTTAGGCTATATTTCCTCTCTCCCACACAAATCCTCCTCACACACTTAGCTCACCCTAAACAATGCTGGAAAGGGTCACAGCAGAATCCCCAGGATTAACTCAATTCACCTAAACCTTTATCAGGGATAAAGATATTTTTCATTCAGCTCTTCGCTAGACACCCAGTCAATAATTTAGAGAAAAATTCCTCATTTACTCCGTTCCACTTAAAAGATATCAATATCAGAGTTGGGGGGAGGAAAAATCCTGTAAAATTCAGCGCAGTCAAGTGCTGACTTTAATGTTGACTCTTCAGAGGCCGCGGAGCCGAGCGTGGTGCGCGATTCCCCAGCCTGCAAAACACAGAGGAAAAAACAACAGCACTGGGAGATCCCCTGGTCCTCCAGGAAAAGAGACAGGAATGAAAAGACCAGGCTTTTACTTATATGTTTATCAAAAGTAAGAACAAATCTTTTTTAGTTAAAGGAATTACATGGGAACGCGATCGCCAGCGGTCCGGCGGATTTTTAGCAGCGTGGTCCGTGCTGGATATTTCTGAGGAAAAGGGAAAGAATTTGCAACCCCCAACTTTCTGTAGAAAAGTAAAATTCTTGAGACAAGCATGATTTTTTAAGAGCAGGGATCAAAATTAAGATTTCACTGAGTGAAATTGTCACCGATGCTGATTTTCAGCCAAGATTATGTATACGTCTGATACATGCACATGTGTGTTTTCACTTGGTCAGCAGAGAGTTTGAATTTCTTATGGAGACCACCGACTTTGCTGGACAAGTTTCAGTTCTGGAAAGAAAAAAAAAAAATGGAGAGCAGTGATTTAACTCATTCTTGCCACAGCAACATGAACGACACATTGGCAAAGCCCAATGTCCATCCCCAGACACACAGCCAACAACAGGACAACAGCAGAGTTAACAGGTGTAGCTGCAGAGAGAGCCTAGGAGAGGTTTTAATTAGTCTGACTACTGTTTTAAAGCCTCAGTTTTGATAAAGAGACCTGTATCTCTCTGCATAAAATCTTCTGTAATCTTAAAACCACCAGCAGGAAATGGGCAGCACTGGAAATTCAGCCAAGCTCTCAATGAATGGTTCATCCTCATTGTCCTGGGCTGTCAATCATCACACACAACATTCCCACATTTTCTCAAGGGTTTCCTAAACCCCATCTTCTAAACAAAAGCTTTAAAAGAAGATTCAGAGGAACCCATGGAGATGCTCCAAGGGTTGGAGCTGCTCTGCTCTGGAGCCAGACTGGGAGAGCTGCGGGTGCTCACCTGGACAAGAGAAGGCTCCAGGGAGAGCTCAGAGCCCCTGGCAGGACCTAAAGGGGCTCCAGGAGAGCTGGAGAGGGACTGGGGATGAGGGATGGAGGGACAGGACACAGGGAATGGCATTAAGCTGAAAGTGGGGAGATTTAGATGGGATTTTGGGCAGGAATTGTTCCCTGGCAGGGTGGGCAGGCCCTGGCACAGGGTGCCCAGAGCAGCTGTGGCTGCCCCTGGATCCCTGGCAGTGTCCCAGGGCCAGGTTGGACATTGGGGCTTGGAGCAGCCTGGGACAGTGGAAGGTGTCCCTGCCATGGCAGGGGTGGCACTGGGTGAGCATTAAGGTCCCTTCCAACCCAAACCATTCCAAGATCTGAGAACAATGGAGAAAGTCCCTATTACCAACTTCTGGATTAGGCAGCTTCCAGACAAAGGAGCAAAAGATCAGTCTGTGCTGGAGGTTTTGCAACATAAATGTGTCAGATTCAGCATTTTGGTTCTAACAAATGAAGAACCTGGGGGTAACCGACCCGCCTTCAGCAGGAGCATGATTTTCATTTGGGCTTCCCAGAAACTCCAGTGTAATTCATTAAAGGATGTGCCATTAAAAAAAGGAGTTGTAGGAGAGTGAAATAAAAGAAGGGCTGATAGATAGTGTTGCATTGATGGGTTCCGCTTGGTTGGTAACATCAAGTGGCAGAATGAGAACAGTTTTTAAGATATGATTAAATATAAATTTTATCAAAGGAGCAGTAAAACATTATGGCTTTAGGCTTTTTAAATTCCGTACACATTCTAGGATTCCAAAAATAAAGCTCCAGCTTCTTAAAATTGAATGCCTGCCTTGTATCATTTTTAAAAAGCCCCCATCTGAGAGATGCAGGATTTTTATCTGCAGGACCAGCCCAGGAGGATTTAGAGAGGCGACAGATTGGCCGGAGGCTGAGCTCACTTGGACACAAACTGTGGACTCCACCTTTACACCTGGAGTCCTTTGGATTTATGTGATGCCTTGGAAATGTGACCCAGCCACAACGTGGACTGTGCTGTCACTTGGACTGAAATCAAAGTCCAGCCCTGGTGTTATCCTGAATAGAGAGAGAAATAAGAAGAGACTGGCATAGGGACAAGCCTCTCCCACACTCAGGTATCATTATTCACATTGGGTGAAAAAGGATTTTTCTTGAGCCCAGGTCTTCAGCCTCTGCCAAGGAAATGACACCCTCTCAGCACACCTTCCCTTCTGGAGCTGCACAAATCTCATCTGATGCTTTTCAGGATTGTTATGTTTAAAACAGCAAAGGGCCATCCTCGATGGACCCCCACACATGGAGATCCTCCCCCACCCCATGCCTCACACCCTGGCAGTGTTCCCACATTGATCCACCCAGCGGAACCAAAGGGATCCAACCTTAGGTGAAAGGTTGGGTTCAATCATCTTGGAGCTCCTTTCTGACCTTAATAATTCTACAATTTAGACTCATTAAAAAATATAATCCCACCTCAGCCCAGTTTCCTCTCCAAGCCTGGCTGCTCCGAGAGCATTTCCCACTGCCTCCTTCCTCTTTCTTCCTCTCTACATCGAACTCTCCTCTTCTCCCGTTTTTGGGATCTAATTACACTTACCACCATGAGGAGATGTAATTACACGGGGGTTTAAAGAGAAGATTTTGTTCTCACCCCACCCTTACTTCTCACTAAATGCACAGCAGCAATCACACAGAGAAATAAAATAAACTAGATATTTAATTATTTCCCCTGATTTTTGGGGGAAATGGTTGTGCAGGAGGGCTTCCTTACCATAACAATAGACCTGTGAGAGCAGGATCAGCCTAATTTACATCAGTGTGTGTTCTTTAGCTATTAAAAAAAAAATCCTGCATATTAATTAGTTCCCGCTCTAATTGTTACAAAAAAATTAGTCTGAAGAAGAGAAAAGAAAATAAGGTGCAAAGCACCGTACTATTTACAAGTAACAAAACTTGAAATAAATATTCAACACGGTCTTTCCAAGTCAAATGCCTGGCCAGTTTTGAATAATAAAGCAGGACAAAGTCATTTACACAGAAAAAGCTAATGATTTCTGTATTTTGCTGCTGGTAAAGAATTGAAGGATAGCTGATTTGAATCTTCCTTCAATCTCCCATCAATAAAACAGAGACAAGGCAGATTCGAAAGCTGATCTGGGAGAGTCATGTTTTTATAATTGCTTTTTACCCTCAGGCGTTTGAAATCCAGAGGGTCACGAGTGCCTGTATTAGTGCTGGAGCAGGCCAAGAGGCCCAGTCAAAACCCTGAGACACAAATTAATTTGTTTGTGGTTCTCATGTCTAATTTGGGGAAAGAGAAGATTCTTTGCCACTTTACAATGTTATGATCTAATTAAAGGGAGATACATGTGAAATATTTATGCAACCTTTAGGAAAAAAAAAGAGAGAGAGAGAGAGAGGAAAAAAATTTTTTGGCTGAGTCTCATTTGGGAAATTTTCTGAAATATGGGGATGGGAAAATTTACAAAACAAATACAGAAAAACTGAGGGCAAAGCTTTTGCTTTGGTAAATGATATTTGCAAAATTTCAGAATGGGTTATGTTAAAATTTGTTGTTTTGAACTTGAATCACAAAATGGCAAAGAAGCAAATCACAACTTCTGGCCAGTGCATCCACATTGCAGCCAATATTATGCTGGAAAAAGAGCTTTGTAACTCTGCCTAGAAAACATTGAAATTATGCTGTATTAAGGAGATATAAGCAAGGAAAGTGCTATCAAGGGATTAAGCTTCATGGAAAAACAATTCAAGTTGCTCAATATTTTGTGTTGTCCAAGTGACATGCCTTTCCCAAGCACTGCTCCAGGGCTGTGATTTATGGAGACAAAACCTGGACTCCCTTCCCTGTGTGTAACAGGCCAGTAGAGCGCTGAGATGTTGTTACACCGGGTTTTTGTGTATTAATTAGGAAGAAATTCCACCCTGTGAGAGTGGGCAGGCCCTGGCACAGGGTGCCCAGAGCAGCTGTGGCTGCCCCTGGACCCCTGGCAGTGCCCAAGGCCAGGTTGGACAGGATTTGGAGCCACCTGGGACAGTGGAAGGTGTCCTTGCCCATGGCAGGGGTGGCACTGGGTGCTCTTCAAGGTCTCTCCCAATCCAGCCCATTCTGTGAGGGTGATGCAGTCCCACCATTCCTTAGGAAAACACATTGCACAGATACATTAAACGCCTCCTTGCCATTGCTCTTTTTTTTTTCCACTGAGGCCAGACCTCGCCACACAAAGGTGTCCTGCTCCCTGAGGGCACTCCCAACTTCATGCTGGAATTCTTAAACAAATTGAAATTCTAATTTTAAGATGGGCTGAGCTTTACAACGAAGCTACAAACTCCCATGTCCTGAGATTTTTTTTTTTTTTTT
>VWYP01011360.1:67463-72463 GCA_013400435.1 Pycnonotus jocosus
TTTTTAGCTGACAGCACAGGGAAAATTCTGGTCTAAAGAGGAGAAAACTCCGAGTAATGTGAACACATGAATGTTAAAACTGCACACATCTTCCAGAGGAGAATTTTCTGTAAGGTGAAGAGATGCTGCTCTGTTTGCAGGCACTTTTCCCCACACGAGGCAGCTTTCCCTTCACACTCAGTGTCATTAAAGTCCATTTGGGTGAAAACCATCACACCACGTCTTGCCTCAGCACGGCCGCTGACCCTATCCACAGGTCCCTTGTGCTGCATAAAGTGTTTGCTTCCTTGGGAAGAACTTAATGAAAACAGACAGTAAATCACTTGATTTCAAGTTTGCATTTGTTTATTTGGCATCTGATTATAACCTGCTCGTTGACCTTGTTTGATAGGTGATGGGACAAGCTCTTAGAGCGCTGGCTCAGAGAGAGAGGCAAGCTCTGAGAACAGCAAAGGCTTTTAAAACTTTGCAAAATAAGTAACAGCCAAGGAAATATATCATCATCTCATCCTGCAACTCCTGTCCTGTAAACACGTGTGTGGCCCTTAATCACACTAATAAAAGTGCTGGAGCCAAAGGGAATACCTGAAGGAGAACGAGTTTGCAGGGCCAGGGCTTATTCCTCCAGCTCTGTCAGAGGAAGCTTGTCAAATAAACTGAAGACTGATAGCTGCTATATTTCCCCTTATTATAATCCAGAAACAACATACTTGTCTGAACAAAATAGAAATAAGTCCTCTTTGAGGCTACTCTGTTTGCCTTGACAGCAAGCTTGGGTTTTAAGCCAAGATTCCAGATTGTTTTTGTGAAAACATTTCCACTTGTCTGAAAGAGTATATGTAATGGATATGTGATAGCAGTAATGCAATGCTGAAGTAATCTCGGGAGGACCGAGCATCTCCGGGGAGCCCGCGCTGCACCGGGTACTGCGCACCAGGAAAATAAAATTGGTATTCTAACAATATGGAGAACGCCTGCGATTTGTACCTCGCAAAAACACCAGCCCTCATTTATAATTCAGCTGTAATGTGCGCTTCCCTCGTAGGAAGTGTTTTGCTTTCGGGAGGAAATGGAAGTGACATTTCTGAAGGAGATTCTCTGGCTTCGTGTGCCATCAGAGGAGCGCGAGGCTGCGGCACCGCCGGCCAAAAGCGGCTGCTGGGATGGGCAAGAGACCACAAAAAAAAACCCCTTTAAGATGGAAAATTATTTCCTAAGTGTCCTCCCACTCTCAGTGTTAATTTTGAAATTCAGTGCCATAAATTCTGCTCGAAGAGGAAGGATTGAGACAGGTTGAGGGAAGGGGTGGAAGTGCCCATTTTCAGGGTGGCCCTTGGCAGCTCTGTGGGTGCCCAGGAGAAGCTCTAACAACTCACCCCAGTGCTTGGTGTGAAAGTCAGCCTCTCTCCAAACCCCAAATTATCCCACAGGATTTAGATCCCTGAGTGAGTGGGAGCACTGGCCTCATGGTGGGATCCTCCTGCCTCTGGCATCTACAAAAAAAAGAATTTGTGTGAAGCCAAGAAGATTGATAAAAGAGGGCCCTTCCCTCTCACAAGTGAAAAGCAGAGAGAGAAGCACTGCATGAAAACTGAAATAAACTTCATTTTATTAATAAATGACCACTGGAGAAACTCATGTCACAAATTCTCCACTCTTGGAGAATATTTTGCTCAAGGTAATTTTGACAAAAGCTGCTGGAGTCCTGGGGCTCCAAGGAGGGAGAGTGTGGGGTAGGGACCCACAAATGCCTCTCCCCATGTGCACCCAGTTCTGACCAAAACCCTCTGAGCTACAGAAATTTGTAAACAGGGTTTAAAAAACCAACCAGATGACAATTTTTTAAATTTCATGGGCACTACCAGTTTTTATTCTACTCATATTTAATCTTAACAGCACAACCAGAGACACGAGAGGACAGGTACAAATATCCAGCAGGCCAGTTGGCACTGACAGAATAAAAGGGCTACGCCACCAGCCAGCAAAATAAAAATTGCAGCAAAGACTGAGTTTTACAGGGGAATGACAGAAGGTAACAGTGCAATGTATCTCATTCCAGTGCATCCAAACAGTATAACATTATTTTCCAGGGAAGTTAATGGGGTTCCCAAATATGCACAGCTGAGGGCAGAATCTGGCCCTGAAGTTAACTATTTGAGTGATGCAAATTTTAAATTTAAGACATGTATCAAAGGTAAGCCTAAGTGTTCAGTCATTTTACCCAATCCTGGCACAAGGAAAAGAATTCAATTTTAGAATCTGTCTGTAATTCCAAAAGGGGGAGAAAACAGTCTAAAATATATTCCTTGAAGAGAGATGCAAGTTTCTCATTTATATTCGATCTCGGATGAGATTTGGTAAATGCAGACCCTTCCACAAAGTGAATATTATAGTGAGGCCGTAACATTTTAGTAACACGAATTCATAAGGTGACCCTGGAGACCAACAATAAAACAAAATTCCGTAATAGACTTAAATAACAAAAAGGGTTCGGTGTTTCTGTTGTCTCCCCAAATACGTTTCACTCCGCACAGTTTTTCTAGGGGAACATTTTTGGCCTGTAAAGAATAAAATACATTTCCAATCAGCTGAAATCATGACGCATTCCTGATAGCTGTACATTAGCTTTTTACAGCCGTCTTGGTTTTTATACTGTCTCTCACAGAGCGGATTTCCCCCTCCCCATACCTATAAAAGGTAGGTAAATTAAACAAATTATGAACTATGCAGTGGTTGAATACTTTGTAAAATTGTAGAACCAGCTTTTCAAAACCTTTAATGCTCCATCTCCCAGAGGTGAAATGCCAGCCTCCATTCGGGTCTCTTTCAGTTGCCCTTGCCACTTCAAAATGTGTCTGGAAACAGCTCTGCAGATGGCCTCGTATGTTTTACAGGAAATATTACTTAAACATTGGAAAGGATCGAATTTCTCCTGTTAGGAATTACAAATCTGGATTTCATTTTCTCTCTTTCCAACCCTCCCCCCCCCACCACCCCACTCGCAGCCTCTCACCCCCCAAACCATGGGAAAAAAATGTGATTGTTACATGTGACACTAAGGAAGTACTTGGGATTTTTTTGTTTTTTATTTAATATACCACTTGTATTGGAAAATAAGGAATAAATCTTGGAAATGTAGCTGGATAAAATAAGTCCTTTTCTTCATATAAAATAGTAGCTAATCGAAAAGATTTCCCAGAAGCATCAAAGCTTTTTATATACAATGATCTGGAAAACATATTGTGGAGGATTTCTATTTTTGCTCTTATTCTTATGAGTGTAAAAGAATAATAAACTTTTCTTTCAGCTTCTCGGGGAGAGTTTTTTAACATTTGAGGCATTTCTTACATATTGACCTTGGTTTATGTATTCTGCAAAGATTCATTAAGCTTAGGGGGGTTCTATTGTCAGGAAAATGGTTAGCATTAGTAAAACACACAATTAAAATAGTAGCAGGTGATGTCAGTTTTAGTAGAGTTGACATTAATGACCTGTTCATAAGGGGCAATTTCCACACTAATGTCATGTTCTTTAAATGGAAATAGCCAGGAATACACATTTTCCATGTAAAATAACCCTTTTTGTAATTCATTAAATTCCCTTTCCCCCTATATTTAAGTAGACACCTTTCCAAGAGGGAGTAGAATTCCAAATAAAGACATAGGAAATTAAAATCAGGGTTCCCACAACTAGTCTATTTAATATTCATATTCAGGAAAAGATCCATAAACTCTTTTTCTTCTCTTTTATTAACAAAGGAAGTAAACTCCCCTTGACAGTCTACTTTTCCCAGCCGTGCTCCAGAGGCAGTGAGCGACAACTGCCTTTGTTTCGGGATGGAATTAAATATCCTTGTACAGGAGCAGGGCAGGGATACACGTGGGAGGAGATTTCTGCTGTGCCCCACCTGGGGTAACCCATCCCTTTAGCAGGATAGAGATGGGATTTCATAGAATCCTAGAATAATCTGGGTTGGAAGGGACCTTAAAATCATCCAGTTCCACCCTGCCATGGGCAGGAACACCTTCCACCATCCCAGATTGGTCCAACCTGTCCTTGGACACTTCCAGGGATGGGGCAGCCACAATCTCTGTGGTCCAAGTGGGAGCAGAGAGGTTGTCCCCAGTTCTCTCCATGGATGGTTGGATGCAGGGAAGGACAGGCAGAAAGAGGGGTGTTCTGCACCCTGAAAGGCCGCTCTTCCTTCACCATCTCCTTCCAACACGTCCATATCCTGCTTGGCCATCCCACAGAACCACAGAATCACCTAGGTTGGAAAAGGCCTCTGAGATAATCATGTTCAACAATTTGTCACTAAACCCTGTCCCCAGGTGCTACATTCACCTGCCTTTTGAACCCTTCCAGGGATGGTGACCCCACCACTGCCCTGGCAGCCTGTTCTAATGCTTGGCCACCCTTTCAGTGAAGAAATTTGGGTCTTTCCACACTCGAGGCTCACCCAGGACCCTCATTAGTGTATCTACTCAAGGAGCTCTCCACCAACATATCTTCTGGTGTTGTTTTTCCATGCTCACTCTTTAGAGAGGAAAAGAAGGACAAGGCTGAGCAGCTTTGGCTGTGCACTTGTGTCCTCTGACAAGGGACACTGCTCAATCCCTGAGCTCCACGCGGCTCAGCAGATGCAAAGGCAGTGGCAGATGCCATTCCAGCCACCAAGCCGGCGTCACGGGCCAAATCAAACATTTTGCCAGCGAAACGGGATCAGTTCGTCTCCAGCTCTCCATCCCCTTCTTCTCACGCCCCTCTCCCCTGCAGGAAAAAATGTATCCTTTATTCAAGCCCGCGTTATTGTCATGGTAATCACTTCAAGGAGCCCGGCGCGAGTCTAGGGCTGGCTGTCTGTCCGTGGCACAGATCTGCCAAATAATTTGGCACCGCTCGCTCTAATTGGCAGCTTCTGCAGAAGAGACACCCAAGCCTGGATTGGGGTTGCTGCGGGTCATCCTCTGAGTGCGCTGGAATTTGGCAGCCCCGGTGGA
>VWYP01011360.1:77463-95787 GCA_013400435.1 Pycnonotus jocosus
ACCTGAGTTAATAAGTGTCAAAAGGTGCAAAACACAGCACGACTTCATTTTTAAAAGAGAGCATTTGCCTTTAATCTCATAAGTAAAGCAAGTGCCCTCTTTAAATATCAGCTTCAAATCCAGATATTATATTGTAGGGGATAACAGTTTGCTGTGTACGGTGAATTCCCTCTCCTGCTCAGGCAGCTCAGTTGCCTCAAACCAGACTTACAAACCCACCTGGCGATGATCATCCTCTATTTCACCAGCATCTCTCAGAATTTAAATGTTATTTCAACTCCAGCTTGCCAAAGCATTGATTAAAAAAAAATATTTGAAAGCTTATCTGTTTCCTAAAGTTCCCACATCAAGATTGAGACCTGGAGACAAAATTATTTTAAGAAAAGAAAAACCATCAGCTGCAACTAAAAAGGAATAAAGGACCCTGCTGAGAGCAGTAGGAATCCTTTTTTAATTTGCCATGAATTTAGAAATAAGGTTATTTTACTTTTTATGCCTCTGTGTTTTCCCATGGGCAGCTCATCCCAAAGAACTGGACAAAACCCCTCCAGGTGCCACATTCCTCCTGTTTTCCCAGAAACCTCCCTTGTGCCTTTCCTCCTAGGATTTTTGTCTCCTCCAACTTATTTTAAAAAGACTTTTGAATTACAAAGCTGAATTAGCAGTTTCCCAGTGAAACTTAGCAAAAGCTGCACATTATTTGTAATTTGTTTTGTCTCCAACCATTATTGAATGTAGACAGATGAGGATCTGCTGTGCAGGAAGCTGCTCATCCCTGGTGAGAGGATGTGCCACTGTTAAATGTCATGGCATGAGAAAATCTTTCCCTGCACCCCAAAAAACCCTTCTGTGAAATGCAGGGTGCCAGGGCAGGGTGAGCACTGAGGTGACACCTTCCGTGGGCATTGCTCCATCCCGGTGCTGTCCCAGGTTTTTCTCCAAAGGAGGCTGATAATCATCCTACCACATTTTATGTTGATTTTGTGATACAGACTAATTTCCACCAGAGATTACTAAAACATCAGAAGAGCCATTTTCAGCTCTAGCCAGGGATAGGCAGCAACCCCCAAACTGGAAACCTCCAAATTTAGGGGTGACTCCAAAGTGGTCTTGGAACTGGGTTTGTGGTTCAGCCTCCAAACGAGGGACAAGGTTTAAATCCCCACCTCCCAGGGTGAAAACGCAGGAGAGTAATTCACAGAGTCACTCAACTTCTTTTTAATATTGATCTTTTCCTGCAGCTAACAAAGAGAAAATTGTCTAAATGCTACAGCACATCTACACAGGAACATAGAGATCATAAAATAACACGAGCACTTTACAACCATCCCAGGCTCTCTGCAGAGCTGCCTCAGCTTCTCCTCTCTACCAAGAAATCAGAATTTTGGTAATTTTTATTGCAGATCCACCCCCGTATCATGTGTATTCCAAACATTTGAAAATAATCAGAAACACACCACGAGAGATGGAGTTTGTGTCTTTCTATTTCCAAGACAATTACTTTTTTTTTTTTTTCTTTCTTTTTTTTGCAATGGAGCTGAATATTCCTGACTTTACTGGGCCGGGGTCATTAAGCGAGAAGGTAAACTACAATAATAAAATTATCAACAGAGCTTTTGACAAGCAGTCATGTGCTTGTAAATGAAATTTATTTAGGTGCCACTCAAAACATTGTAATTAAGAGGTACAGAATGTATTACCAGATGGTTCCTGTTTAGTATCTATTTCCTTTAGAGAACAAGGTGATTAGAGAGAGCACTAACTTGTAACTGAGCACCAAACACCGCACAGGCCTGATCCAGAGCCTGTTGGAGTCAATTAAAAACTCCACTTGACTTTCATGCCACAAAAATCACGTCCATCCACTATTTATTTCCACCAACACAATATTTTTGTGGTTTTTGGTGGGTTTTTTTGTCCCCAAGAAACTTTCTTGCAATTTAGCAAATAACTGACACATATCAGCAGATGACATTGGCTGTTCAGGACAGTGACATATTTGCCAGTCTTGAATACATCTAATTAAGAGCTTTAATCAGATTCGCCTACATTTAAATAATTAAAAGGTGCCAACAAAAGGGACCTTTGAGTTTCAAGCAGGACACAGAAGTGTCGATATCCCCTTGAACATCAGTGATTCAGGGGAAAGAGACCTTTTATATACATGAAATAAACTCCATCAGCCAAAGAGAGACTTTGTTGCTCTGTTCTTTTCCACCCTTTTGCACATAATCTCCATTAATCATTATTTAGCTCTGTAATGTCACGAGTGTCTTGATTTTTGGTGCACAGGACTGGGATTTCCAAAATGAAAAAAAAATGGTTAAAAGTACACTGGGAAAGCATAAATTATTTTTGAGCAGAAAATATTCTCCAATGAAAAAATCTTTTTCAGCAAAACAATTTATTTTAATGCAGTTTCCTGGAGGGGTTGCAGCCCTTGCAACTCTAAGCAATCCCACTGAAGCCTCTTGCACTTTTCATGTGAAAAAAAAATGGAAAATTCAGTTCAAAAACAATCTCAGTCTTGCAAGGTGGTTATGAAACCCATCAGCTGCACTCTCTTCATAGAATCATGGAATCACTGGATGGTTGGGTTGGAAGGAACCTTGAAAACCATCCCGTTCCAATCCTCTGCCATAGGGTTAGATTTGGAAGCAATTTTGAATTACTTAAATCAATATTTTATTTTCAGAAACAGCTGAAAGAAAGAGCTCAGCCTTTAGCACCAAAGTGTGCAAAGCTGAGATACTGAAAATCAAGTTTTGCCCCTCTTAAAAACCCAGATTCAAAAATACAACAAACTCTGCTTTGTGATAATCCATCACCAAGTGTGTCCTTTTCCTGCTGGATTTTCCCAGCTGACATGGCCTGGCAGTGAGGCTGGTCTCCAGCTCAGCTCCCAGTTTCCAAAAAAACCTAATTTCCAAAAACCCCTAACACTGCTGAACTTTCAATTTAGAAGAAAAGACTGTGTTTGGTAGGTACAAGCACAAGGAATTAAAAAAATATTTAACTGCATTTGTATATATAAGGACAGAGAGGTAATCTGGGGTCTTAATTATGTCAAATCAGGTCATGCAAACTGTATTTTTTAATTCTATACATTCACTTAAACTCAGATAAAACCCAGCAGTTTTGGGGAGAATCTGTCCTGCACAGTGTTTTGAGCCCCAGCAAGTTTCAATTAGTTGTCCTCATTCCATCAAACTAAATTTAGTCCAGGCATATCAGTTGTGAGTTGTAAACTTTCTTCTTTTTCATCAAATGAACCACATCACGTAATAACTTCTTTTTTCTTTTCAGAGAAGCAGAACTGTCCTAGGAATTTAGATTTTCCAAAGGCAGTTTTGATACAGAGTACATTCCCTATTTATTTGTCAGGATAATACCAGGAGTCCTGGTCTGTACCAGACAGAATTTTACGATGCAACACAGGGCGAGGCAAAAACCACCCAGAACCAAATATTTTATGTATTCAGGGATAATTTTTAAATTTCACCAGTCCACTAGAACACCACCACGCATTTATAATTAACTCAAGGATTGCATTTCCCCACATCAAGCACCCAGAGCATTTCAAAATCAGCTTTTCCTCGAGCTGCGCAAACTCGAGTTCCGACCCCGACGCTCCTCTCTGCATTCCAAGCACTTTTCCCCCTGCTCTGCCACAATTTCGTGACGATTATTATTGCCAACTGCCAATCCAGAATGCTATGACTGCTTTTCAACCGGCACCTCCAGCTTGCATTAATTAAACAGCCTGGCCTCACAAACAAAGTGAGATTTCCAGAAGCCGCGGTGCGAACTCTTTTCTGGAGAGCCCTGATTCGGCTGCAGGTTTCTGTTTCATTCTCCTGCCTTTCGCTTTAAAGCAGGCAGCAGCCACTGAGAACACAATAATGAAAGAGGTCATGGAGCACCAGTTGTGCATGAAAGATGCGAAAATTTACTGCAAATGAGACAAGAGCAGTAAATTCATTTTTATTCAAATTACTGTCATCATACATTACCACTTCTCCTGTAAACATTGTGCTTCAGACAGTGTGACAGCATATTATTATTTGCGAGATTATACTATTATTAAGCTATTAACATGTCACCTCCTGCTTGAAACAATGACTCAGCTTGGTACTGCATAATAGGACAAGTTAGGGAGACAAGGCGAGGTGACAGAGAGGTTAGTTGTAAGAAGGGAGGCCATGCATAGAGTGACAGCTGGCACTTAAAGGCTAACATTTATTCAAAAGAGCCCCCGTAATGAGGATGCGAGTGGCTTTTATTTCCATACCGGACCCATCAGCTTCCCGGAAAGTAATTCCTTTTCTTTCTTTTTGTCTGCACAAGACACCCCTGGGTTCCTGGAATGGGTACTGAGGAGCCACCTTCCCCTCAAGATGGAAAAAGTTGGGGAGTGAAGTTGTGGGGACGATGGCCACGCTCGTGTGGGGAGATCAGCGGTGCTGCCACCCTCTCCCTTCCTTCCACTCCTAGAGGTTTTATCCCCAGGACCCTGAGAGGTTGCTAACAATTAAAATTGCATCATTTCTAGGCTTCAAAGCCTTCCAGTGCACGGTGGCAGCACAAAGCTGCATGAGTGAGTGATTTGCTGCAGCCCTTGCTGTCCCTGCCAGCCCTGCAGTGGGGCTGGGCCCCTCCACCACTCCCCACAGCTCTTCCTCCCTATTTCCAGGAGTTTCAGGGCTCTCAGGTAACTCTGTGACCCTCTCAGCAGGGCTGCAGCAGCCCTGCAAACATTCAAAGTGCTCCTTTTGCAGCCCTAGATGACAAATCAACCTCTCTGCCTCGTGCTCTGCTTTATTTCCCTTCCACTTGGATTTGCCCTCCTTTCCCGACCTGCTCTTGATGAAGTTGAAACCTGTTTATGTAAATATTCTTTGCCAAGACTCTGCAGCAATCTTGGGGTGGGGAGGGGAAAGAGTGTCATTTTGTGAAGCCAAGTAAACACCGAGCTTTGCTCTAAATTAGTTGGGGAAGTGTCTCGTGAAGTAGAACAAACAGAGAGAGACATCAGCGAGTTACTAATGATCCCTTGTCAGGCGAGCAGAGGAGCTGCACACACACACACACACACACACACACACACACGAGGATTCCAGGACTCCAGGGCTGCCATGCCCACGTGTGGGATGCAATGGAAGCCACCATGCAGATGACACTCCCCGGGCATAATTTGTCCCCGTGCCATTCCAGTGCAACCCCAGGCTGGAGGAAATCAACNCTGCTTTTATGCTTCTTTTCTCTCTTTTTCTTTTCTGGTTTTAATCTGTCTCTTGTTCCTCCTGAGTAAGACAAAGAGAGGTGGCATCACCTCAGGGCAGTGGCCCTGTGTGTCTGCTCTACCTGAGCAGAGCACATCCTCCTCTTGCCCCACCTGGTGCTCCTCAATCTCTGAACTCTTCTGTAGCACACCAGCATTGTTGAAATCACTCCAAAAACTCTTTTTTTGGGGTAAAATAGAAGCTCAACCCTCTCTCCAGCACAGCACATCTTGGAAGGTGCCCTCCCACACTGCAGAGTGGCTGAGGCCAAGCATTCCCCATGCCTGGAATCTGCATGGATTAAAGCCATGTAATAAAAACAACCAGAAATGGAATTTTAGACAGTCTGAGCGAGGTGTGCCTCAGTGCTTCCAGGGTGTTTCCATTAAGCTGGACTGGATGAGGCTCTTTGGGTCTTCCCAGCCAGGCCCTTCCCAGTGCAGACACGGTGTCCTCTAATCCTCTGTCATCAGGCTCTGCTTTAGGAGCCGTTAGTGGTTTTGCACATCGTTACCCACACATGGACTCTGCTCCACAGCCTGGCTGCTTTGATATCAGAAACCTTCTCCTAAATTTCAAACCTCTGTGGAGGTGCAGGTAGAGCTGGTGCTTGGATGTTGCAGAGCCCACTTTTCTCCCAGAGCCCCTTTTTCCCTCTCACTTGAGCACCATAATCATGCAATTTACCATCAGTAGTCTCAATTTCACCTCTCACTTCCGATAAACAAGAGGTTTTCTTTTAGTAAATATGCATTTATTTGCCAACACGGTTTTCCCTTTGGTCACATCACCCTCATCCATCAGTTTGTTTTTTCAGTCTGCCTCGACATGTCTTGTCTTTCTCTGCCATGGACTGTCCTGAACTGTCAGGATCTCCTGACCCTGCTGGTGAAAGTGTTCTCGTTCCCCTAGATCAGCTCTCCCAGCTCCTTTGTGGACATGTCCTGGTCAGCAATTACTGTGTTTTATCACACAAGCAGGACTGGTATTGACCTGCTCGTTATTTTAGGAGAATGAAGTACTCAGCAAGGTCATTCACAGAATTCAAAATAGTGCAGAGGAGTTGGAAATGCAGCTTTGTGCTGTCTCCTCATCTCCCTAAGTTATCACCCATTTTTTGGAGCTCTTTGCCCTTTAGGGGTACCCTCCTTTTCCATTTACCATCTCATGGTTACTAAACAACAACCAAAAAAATCAGACCTGAAGACTATAATGAGTTTCCATAGTTGGAAACTATTCCATTTGATGTGTCCAAAACAACACTGCCTTGCCCCTCTAAATCAGCTGAATAAAAGCTCAGGGGACTGACCTGTGGTGTCAGATTTTAAAATCCCAAACCCTAAGAGATATACGGAGCCCTGCTTCACATCAGCAGGAATAAAGTCGGACAAAACTCGGAATTAGAAAGAGTTTGTGGTTTTTAATCTGGCCAGTAATCGCTGCTCTCGGGCACCACAGCCCAGGGCTCTAACAAAAGATCAGCACAGGAACCATTAAACACTGAATTTTCCCAGTGCACTGCGAATGCACATATAAACACTGAGTAACCTTAGGCTTAATCAGGGTTCAAAACACAGTTAAGCACCTCTTAAAACACTTTTTTGTTTACACTGCTGCAGCTTAGACTTGCATTTCCTCGCATGGCACCAACCACATTTGCAGGCTTAATTTTTGACCAGGACTGAACAAGACCGCAAAAAAATCGCTCTTCAGTAGAAATCAGGATATTCTAAGAGCACTTGAATACCACAAGGAAA
Organism: Pycnonotus jocosus; assembly: GCA_013400435.1. Classification (NCBI taxonomy): domain Eukaryota; kingdom Metazoa; phylum Chordata; class Aves; order Passeriformes; family Pycnonotidae; genus Pycnonotus; species Pycnonotus jocosus. The sequence goes on from VWYP01011360.1 coordinate 84,503, forward strand.
AATGTGAGGGGAAAAAAGCCCTTACAATTAGAAAATGAGTGCAAAAACTAAAACTGTTCTTCATTTCCCCAAGCATAGCCATGGATTTTTCAGGCTGCAGGAGCAGGAGGAGATGTCCTTCACACTTTCATCAGAATGGCCAACAGCAATGGTTGTCCCCACCCTTAATAATGCCCTGCTGCAAGTGTGTGTCCAAACACAAAGTCTGATTAAATCCAACAGCAACAAGGAATAAAAACACCAGTGCAGGTAGCAGCTCTGGTGCAGGTATGCTGGCTGACAAAGGAATGGTCGTTTGGGCCATGATGACAAATATTTGAACTGATTTATCCAAGAAGTCGATGCTGTCATGAGGCCAAATTAAAACAATTCGAGCCCCCCTCTCCCTTTGCAGACTTAGATGTGTTTTATACACACAGAAACCAGCGCAGCTTTTCTTTAGGTATTCACAGCAACCACTGCAAGGGCATTTTTAATGTTTCATTTTTACACAAACGTCCTCAAGCCCCTCTTATCTGTGAACAGCGACAGAGAGGGGATGGTGGGGATGCAGGAGGAGGCTTTTCCAGCTGCCTTTCCCTCCATCCCATGGATCCTGCTCCTCAGGACGGGGAGGGCTGCTAAAAGCTGCAGAAGGGGACTCACCCAGCCCAGCAGTGCCTGCCCTGGCAGGGGGATCTCGTGTGCTCGCTGCTGATTAGGCTGCATTATTTCTATTATCCTATTGGGCTTCCCACTCGGAATTGAGGCACTTGCCCTTATTTGAAACCAGCAGCCACCAGGAGAATTTGCTGATTGCTAATGAGAAAGCGAAGGTTTTGTTGATGTCATCTGGGACGTTCTTGCTGTGGTCTGCTATTAAGATCTGGAGCTCTACATAACACACCATATTAAGCAGGCAGTGACTTTATTATGGGATCAGTATAACTTTTCATGTCTGCTGTACTCCTAAAGCCTAGGCTAAAACACCTTTTTCCAGAATATGAAACATAATATCTTGGTGCTAGCTGCATTATTTAAAAAGGGGCAATGTGGTTCATAACTTTACATTTATTGCATACTTTTAAGCCACTTGACCCATATAAATATTACTATAGAGTTGCCCTCAGTTATTAAATTCTTATTGCTTATAAAAAGGGCAGCAGGAAGTATATAATCTATAGACTAAGGTGTGTGTTTTTTAAGGGGGAAAGGGAAGAATAAAAAAAAAAAAAAAAAGGAGGAAGGCTGGAAACAAATGTGTTTTGATCCTATCCATAGCCTTGAAGTTAAAACTTTTTTTTCCCCAGCTTAAAGCAAAAGTCAGTTTATTTAAACTCCAAGAATCAGGCACCCACATAGCAAGAAGTCAAAGTGGAAAGCCCACCTCTTAAAAGAAATCATTTGCAGAAACTTTCCGGTCTTTATTCCATCCAGGGCCAGGAAGGGACGGGACAGGAGGATTTTCCAGAGGTCCCACACAGCCCCTGGTTGCACACTCGCCCCTCGGGCCACGGTTTGCACACGTGTGGCTGCATGACAGCGAGGACAACACATTAACATAGGTAATTTTACTTCAGAGTTGCTTGGGGCAGAACCTCTAGACCTAGAGGTTACTGCTGTCAAAGTAGGACCTTTTTCTTCCTGTCACTTCTTTCAGAGATGAAGGGAAAGATTTCCCTTAGCCTACAGCATTTAGCGTGCAAACGCTCCACCACAACATTTTGAAACTATAGAAATCATGAAACCAGCCTGTGACCTTCCATTTCAGTGACAGTACAGGAATCCCTTGAGCAGCGGAGGCATCCTCTGATATTTGGAAAAGTGTCATGTTTTCTTTACAGAGAAAACTGTCATATTGTTGTTGGCATAAAATACAACACTTCCTGGAGTTGTGATTTCCTTGTTTGCTACAAAATGTCACCTGGGCAACTGACATGTTTTTGTTTTGCTCAGAGCAACTTCCCACTTATGATATTCAAATCGAGTTGATATTGATACCTTAAGCTGTGCTGAAAGGAGCGGCAATTACAGACATCTGAAATTCCTGCAGAAAAAGGCAGTTTAGCTAAAAGACACGGACCCTCCCGACAATGGCAACACGGCTGCAAGTTAAACACAGCCCTTATATAATTTGCAGCCTATTGATGTGCCAGGCAGTAATTCTCCAGCAGGAAAAAGTCTCGGCAAGAAGCAGGCGCAGATGAATGAGATGCTTCCCCTAAATAAGCAATGGAGTGTTCACTGGAAAAGGAAAAAAAAAAAATAAAAATAATAAAAGAAAGGAGGGGGAAGGAGGGAAAAAAAAAAAAAAAAGAAAAACAAAATGCTCAGCCTGAAGCAATAAGTGGAACTGACTAGGAAAGTACGGGGCTTTTAAATCATCCCTGCGCTCACATTTTGCAGCACTAAAGGATTTTAATCTCAGCCAGCGTAGCCTTATTCCAGCATTGCTTTTTTGGGGGACAACTTTAACCTTTGGGTCCGTAGGATTGCTTGGCTTTAAATACCAGTGGGGGTTTTTTTTGACATTAAATAAATCGAGAGCAGTTATATTTCTATTTTTGAATGTCTAATTTTTCATTTCTAATTTTGAACACTGCAAGAAGCAACATTGCCTGAAATTAAGGGTGCTGAGACGTGTCACTTCTTTGCACAGTTAAAATGAAGAAAATCATATTTACATTCAAAAAAACTCCAAATGCTTTCAAATCATGAAAAATTAAACTTTTTAATTAAACAACCCAGCCACAGTTAGGAAAGTTAAATCACCAGCTGAATTCATGCAATCTGAGGCAGCAGATGATCTTCAAATTGTATTTAGTAGATGAGTGCCGGAATATCTGAGAATATTTAATATTTTCTCCGAGGTTTATTTGCTAAAGATGTTTTAATGGTAAATGAAGGGAAAAGTGTTCACCTTTGATCTGGGCAGAGGAAAGAGAGCTGTGTTTATTGCTTTCCAGTAAGTACTTAATGATGCCAGTTTTGACATGTGGGTGTAAAATATAAACAAACTTAAGTACACACATGGAGATCTGTATGTCTAGATATGTTTATCTCTAAGTATTACAGAGATATTCTCTGTATGAGCTCTGAGTGAAGCTGCACAGATGCACAAACAATAATTACTTCTCCACAGAAACAAAAAAAAAATCCTTTCTAAAGCAAAAAGAGCCTATTGTGTTTGAAGTTGCAACAGCAAAAAAAAAGAAAAAAAAAGGAAAAAAAACATATTCTAAAATTATATCTATTTAGCAAACACTCTGCTTCATTTAGGAACTCTGCCTTTTAAATGAACAAGCAAATTTTTAACAGATCCGCACGTTTTGTAAAAAATATGTCAAACAAACTAAAGAGAAGGTCTCCTAATTACTCATCAAACAGCCTGCAGTCAGCAGGGAATGCAGCCGCAGTGATATGTTGCACTAATGTTAGGGCAGACCCGAAATATTTCCTCTTGGAAAATAACAACAGCAGCGGCAGCAGCGGCAGCACCCGCTCGGCAGCGCCTGCAGCTCGGTCCTGCCAGGGCTGTGCCTGTGCTGGCCATTCCAGGGGGGCAGCTGGGGGCTCCAATTAACCCTCATCCAGCAGGAACCCACGTGGCTTTTTTGATATAACCCCACTTTGTTTCGTGTGTGAGTGGTGAGCGAAGTTTTGTGCTGCCACAGATTTTAAATTTTTTTTTTTCTTTTCTTCTTACCGTCCTTCTTTTTATTTAATGTCTACCGCAGCTAATTGGGGAACATGCAGGACTGCTTCCTGGTGGAAATGTGGAATTGTGTTAGAGCCCCTTTGGTAGGAACAGGAGAAAAGTCCCCATTAGGCATATTAATGCCCGTCCCTTTTAACAAAGCTGCTCCCTGCTCTCGGCGTTGGAATTCATTTGAAAATAAGAATACTGCGGAATTAGTGGCCTTCCTTTCACAGGCAGGATGATGTTATCTGATATTAGATATATACAGATTTTGCTGGCAGGGTAATCAGAGTGAAATTCCTTATTCCTGGGTAATTGCTATAACGCAAGGCCCTCTTATCCTGCTCTCCCTCCTCAGCCAAAACTCTGAGTCACTTCAGGTTTTTTTTCGAGGCAGCAGCTCTGGCACAGGGCTCACGGTTTGTAACTCTTCATGTCTCCCCTAAAGGGAGCAAGAGATGCTTGGCATGTCCCCAGCACAAGACATTTTTAAAGGTGTATTTGAGACATGTGTGTGTCTTGCAGAGTTAAGGGTAGTGAGTAAAGGTTTGTGAAAATCCACAGCCTAAACTGGCCTGACCCTCACCAGCTCCCAGCCTCGCTTCTCTGGCTGTTGGTAAATTTAGAGGGCTCAGATTGCCAGTCTGCAGTCATTTACATCGAATAATTAATCTGATGTGCACCCCAATAGCAGCATACAAAATCCACCTGATAATTTCGCTGTGGCCCAGAACAGAATCCGACCCATAATTTCCACTCTGCTCTGATTTATTCTGCGATTCATATTTTCAACAATATGCAATCCATTAGCAGTACAGAAAAACATGCAGTAACTACTTGGGTGGACTCGGGATTCTTGGGCTGCTCACAGACAGATGGCTTGGTTTGTGATGTTTCTGGTTTATTTTCCCCCCCACATTTTGCTCTCAGTTCTGTTGGAACTGCTTCACTACTTCCATAGGATTTTTTAAGATAAGTAGAAGGATTATTGGTCACACTCCTTGAAATTCATCATGAAGTGGGGCCGGCTTTGACTGCAGCTCGTTATTTGTTGCATCTCTCTAAAGTGGAATATGTTCAGGACACGCTCCCTTCAAATCTTTGCAGAGAGGAAAACACTCTCAGCAGAATCTGCCTTCGCCTCAGCTCCTGGAGGGTCCTTAAATAACTTCTCTCCAACGTGGCAATATTTCAATATCTGCTAAGAGATCCTTGTTAACAGGAGGGACCCCGGATCTCATAACTGGGTTTTTATTACAAATCCCAGGGATGTTTGCTCTATAGATACAAAAGAAAACTTCTGCTCTCTTGACTTTTTTTAAGGTAAATGTTTCAGGGGTAGTGTTTTTTAAACCATGTATATTTGGTAAATGTAATTCCCTGCCTTCTCCTAGCGGAACTTTATTTTCTTCCTTTATAGTAATATATAGATCTGAAATTCCAAGGGTTTCTGGTGCTTTTCAGCTGTCACCTCAAGTCAAAATCATGGAGTTCAGCTATAAAAAAAAAATTGTATATAATAAATTTAACTTGACCTAACTGGAGGCTTTTAAAGCAAGCAGGTATTTTTGACATTTAAAAAAGAACATTACTACGACTGTATTATCCATGGATCTCCTTGCTGCTATTTATCCCACAAAAAAACATGTCCTGAAGTTCGGTCCCTGCTCATTTCAGCAACAGAGGGACACTTGGTTAAAATGGAAAAGACACTTTGCAACGTTTCGGGCCGTAAACTGAATGTGATCTCCAATCCCACCTCTGTATGTCCACGGATATTGTAGGATACTGGAGGGATCCCCCCCGTTTTTGCAGCATCCCACAAGGTCCTGAGTGATCCCTGAGCCCAGGGTCAGGACCAGCCCCTGTTTAGCTCCTACCGGGCGATTTCCCCCACCCAGCCAAACTTTCCTACTCCAGCTCAAATTTAATAATAAAAAGAAAAAAAATTTTGTTGTTGTTGTTGTTTTGCAGCCTTTTGTAGATTGAGTCTTTTGTTAAGAAAGGACGTCTTGTTTCCCGAGCGCGGCGGGAGGAATCGCTGGCATCAGAGTGCCACCAAAAGGCGGCGGAGGAAATCGGCAGGCAGGCGCTGACCTTTGCAGAGACAGCTAAGGTTATGCACATAACATTTGCTTGTTTACTTTGCAAAATAAGCAGTGAGTTGGAAACTCCGAGCTTAGCGAGCGTCTCGCTACACCTGAAAAGCGACACTGACAACAACAGCAAAACCCCGCGGTTGTTGCCGGGTTTTGCTGTTGGTGTGGGTGGAAGCTGTTTCCCGCTCCCCTCTATATCTATCATGATGCAACTTTAATAACGTTAGCGAAGACTGCTCAGAAAATCACAGCTGTAGCTGGAGGCGAAAGGGAGAGGGAAAAAAAAAAAAAGAAACAGAAAAAAAAAAATAAAAAAGGAAAAAGAAGAAAAGAAAGAAAGAAGGAAAAAAAAAAAGCTAAAAAAAAAGAGCTAAAATTAGGTGCTTCTCCCAAGCCTCACCTAGTGAGCTGAGTATTGGCTTATGAGTGAGAATAAGCAAACGAATCGATCGCTGCAGTAGGTTGATGGCTACTGGTCGTTTTGATGGATATGACGGTAAAAAAAAAGTCCAGATTGGTTCACAGTGGACCTCAAACCATGTCAGCTAAAACCAAAGAGACAAAAAAGTGACAGCTGCGGAGAGTACACTGCAGGCAGTCAATGGTTCCTGTGATTTATTGTTCCATCTGCCTTGCCGCTGTGAGGACAAGTTCCCCCTGATTTGGTTAAAATGAAAAGGACCTCAGAGAGCACAACGTGTTTTTTGAAAATGTGCAGAAACTATTTTTTTATTTCGTGATTTATGTGCCTTTCCCCCTCCATAATGTTTGCACCAATTGTTACCCAATAATGCTTACTGAAAAATGTGAAGCTTCCCAACCACTAAGAAATCCTCCAGACAGCCCCCACCCCTCCACCCTAGCACAAAAAAGAGAGGGGGGAAAATATAAAATGGGGGGGAGGAAAAACCTGAAAAAAAAAAAAGAAAAAAACCTGCATAAATAACCCAGGCTGTCAAAGCCAAGCCAGAAAACTAGTTTGTCTCTTTTTTAACCTTCCTGCTTTCCAATTAACAGCCGTGTTTCGGAGCCTGCCAGGCTGCGAGCCGGTTAAAAGCCGGGGCTCGGCAAAGGCTGGTGTGTAACTATTTAATATATTAGAGAGTTCTAACCCCGATTATAAATTTGCAGAGCCACCCAAGTGCTATGGCCAAGAGTTTCCCATTCCGGAGGGTTTTGCCGGAGTGGAGGGGATGGAGGGGATGGAGCCTTTGCTGGCTTGGCACAGAGAACTTTTTTTCGCCGTTCCTGACTTGAAAAGGAACATTTCCTTCATGCAGTTGATGTAGCTTATTACCCCATTAAAGAGAAGCACCACACGACACTTCTGTCAGGGTAACACCGAGGCCTAATCAACACTTGGAGGTGTAACACAACACAAATAATCTCGCTCCTCAGGGAAGCCGGAGTAGCAGCCTGAGAAACACTCCGGCTTTTCCCCGGGAGGATTCAAGTATGCCATAGCAGAAATATGGCTAATGTTTTAATACATTTATGGAGCATAAATCATAAATGAAGCATTAAGCATCCGGTTGCTCTCTCAAAAGTTTGAACAAATACAGGCAAATTGAAGGAATCTGCTGGAGCGAGGTATTGATAATTTTCCATGTGTATCACACAGTGGGAAAAAAAAAAAAAATGGACGAGGGGCCTCCGAGCCCTGCCGCCTCCCTGCATACATTATGTCCCCCACTTAACGCCATATGAACCAGGAACCCACAAGAAGCCAAGGGAAGGCTCTCCCTCTCTCCCCCTCCAATAAATGTTTCATGCAGATCAGCAAATTTTCAGCAAATTTCCCATGAAAAGGCCGGTGGGGGCCTGCGGTGCGCGGCCAGGAGCGGGGTCCCCGGCGGCCTGACCCCGGCAGCGGCCGCTTCCTGGCTCCAGGTTTCCTTCGGCCTCGCAGGTCCAGCCCGGTGTCAAAAGCTGGCCTTGTCTCCTGTCTCAGGATGTTGGTTTTACCTCTCAAGTGTTTCCTGAATTTGCAAAAAAAATTCTTGGGGTTTCGTTTTTTTTTGTTGGTTTTTTTTTTTTTTTTCTCCTTCTGGCGGCTGTCTGCGTGTTCAAAAGCCAATTTACCTTTGACGGGGAGGGAGAATAAAGTATAAATGTAGGGGAAAAAAGAGGAGCAAGAAAGAAAATGGAAAGAAAAGCAAGAGAAAACAAGAAGGAAAGAAAGAGAGAGAGAAAGAAAAAAATTTCTTAGTCGCTACTGTTGAGCAGGGGGTTTTCTCCCGGGACCAGTTCTACTTTTGGAACATGTTATTGTCAGGCAGAGGTCAACATCTTTTACCTCTTTTTTCCATTATTCAAAATAAGTATTGATGTTATGTTTTAGCTATTTAAAAGCCAGCTGCCTTGCTCATTTCAGATATTTTTCCTGGTATTATTGTATGTGGTAATAGCTGGCCTGTGTATCGTCTTTCACAAAATCTACCCTTTCAGGGTCTCAGTCTTCAAATGATATCAATCAAAATTTATGCAATTCAAAATCCATATGTATAGAGTCCCAGTTCACCTCATTTAATGATAATAGTAAACCACATGTTGTGTACATGTCTGAAACACTTTTCTAGTTCTTGACTGTATTAACCCTAGGGGCACTATGTTTTTGTACAGCTTGCCCAACTGAGCAGCATAATATATTGATTAATACTTGGCAACAACTGCATTCTTGAATAATAAAACCATGAACAAGGTAAACGTGCGCTAATAAAACAAGAAGAGTGTCAATATTATTTGGGGATGCATGTTAATAAAAGATGCTAAAGAACAGGCGAGCCCCCGGCCCCACAATTAACAGAGCTCAGCGCCTAAAGCTGCTCCCATTCCAGCCCCGTGTGATGTCGTTATCCGAGAGCCTCCTCGCCTACCTGGGCATCCGTGAGGCGGCCACAACAAATGCTCCATATTTATGGGGGCTGCGTCCAGCACTCGGGGAAAAAAAAAGTTCAGCTTTTCCCGCTCTGCAAAAGGCAAATTAAAATTAACAACGTTTCATTGTTACCCCGGTTCTTCCCAGGCACGATCCCGCGCAGGTATCGCCAGCAAAGCCTGCAAACAGTAACTGATTTTACAATAGAATTTGCTTCTCACAGGCTGCATTATTTACTTAAGCTTTAATACACAGTTCGAAATAAGATTTGCTTTCATGGAAAAACACTAAAACATTTGGCAAAGGAAGAGCCGACCGTTCTCCTTAATTTGTTTTGGCAACTCTGAAAAATAGATCCCATTACGCTCACGTTTGCATTCCAGAAACATAACAACAAATTATCATTTTACGAAAATCAAGATATAATTAAAAATGGGGGGATATAATAAGCAGCAAGTGAAGGCAGAGGAAGGAGGGAGCACATGTGGAAAGCAATGCTTTCAGCACCGGAGAAGGCTGAGGAGGGGAAAAAGCAAAGAACACCAGCTGAAAAGCTATTGCCAGAGCTTATTTATTTATTTTGGGGCTGAGGGAGGGGGGGAAACAACAGAGAAGGGAAGGACTTGGAAGTAAAAATTGTTTAGCAAACAGCTAAAATAGTTTCATGCCTCTTTTCCTTTTTTTTTTTTTTTTTAGGGGAGACAATATTTAAACACAGGTTCATATTCATACTCCAGTCGTTTGACTTTGGTGGGAAAACAAATATTGAGGAATTAAACACAATTATGGTTTGATTAACTGGAGCTGGTTCCTAAAACCACAAGGTAGAGCAGCAAGATTGCATCTGTGTCTTCCCTCAATGCCATCCACATGAGTCACAGCGAGGCAGGAAAGCTGTTGACAAATTAATACTTTAAGAAAATAAACTATGGTCATGTTGAACATAGAGCAACTTTATCCTGATTAATTTGTGTTGGAGTGGCTCCAGCCCCCTTTACAAAGCCGCGCAGTTTGTACAAATGTAATTTCCTAATATTTACACGAGGAAAGCCTCAGCCGTTAAGATTTGCCTCCAGTGTGAGTTTTGTGGTTAGCAAAAAGACAATAAAAATACAGAGAGGTAATTGTAAGCACATTTGGAGGGGAAAAAAAAAAAAAGAGAGAGAGTGAGAGAGAGAGGGAAAAAAAAAAATCCCTGTTTCTCTCCACTCCTCCTGGCAGAGCCCTATAAAAGTGGCAGAGCTGCGGCTGCCCTGGCTCAGGGCTCGGTGACACCCAAGGCTCCTGGAAGGGCACCCCCGGCCCTGCACAGCCCCACATCCCCGGGATGGAGCCCCTTCCCTGCGCCTGCTGCTCCAAACCCCGTCCCCAGCCCCGTCCCACGCTCTCTGTCATTTTATGTCTTTATTTAAATACAACATCAGGCGTTCGTGCAATCGTCTGATTTAATAAATATAAGGAGGGGAGATGCAGTTAGAAGTGTTGCTTTGTTTGAGGAATATTAAAAATAACCTTTAGTTTTAATGAGATTTCTCTCTCCCCCCCCACCATCAGTTTACACAATTTTCCAGATGCAAAATGAGCTTTTGGCTGTAAAATATTTTATCACATTGTCTTACACAATAAAGATTAGATGTTTTCGCTCTCTCTCAACTCCACCGCAATTATTTTTTAGTGTTTGCAAATCATAATATCATTTAAAAACCATATTTTATACCTCATCTAAAATACTTTTATAGCAGTGTGATGAAAAAAACCCAACACAACATCTATTTAACTACTCTTTTTAAGTGGCTGTAATATGCTTTGGTATAATTTCCCAGAAAAAGGCACAGCTAAAAAAGCTTAGCTGTTCTTGAAAACAAATCTCCCAAGAAGCATCTTTGCAAAAAATCCCCAGAATTGAATTCCCCTGGCTGAAGAGCCCAGAGAGCCTGAATATAAAAATAGTAGCCCTGTCATTTCACATTCATTAAGTGTGAAACTCAGAAATTAATAATGTAAAAATATGCTTTTTAATTAGTCTTACATTCTGCCCAATGTACTTAAATGGGATCAGCAGCTCCCTAATGATTTTTTTCTTAATAAAGTATTAGCCTGTGATGCACTGGGGTTGACAGGTATGATAAACTGGAAAGTACTTTTGGAGGCGTATGAATGATACCAAAATAGTACTCTCCCATTTAAATGTAATTAACATCAGGGAGCAATATTACAAGAGCAGAAGCCTGCAAGATTTTTATTTCAGGGTATTTTTTTTTTTTTTCATTTCTTGTTTTATGAGTAGTTTGATGATTGCAGCAGTGATTTTATAATTTAATTACCTTTGTTGAAAGCTAAGCTTTTGCTAATAGCAGGTCAACAGGATCATAAAGCAGCCTTCAAAAATATTAAAAAGGAGGTAAATCCCCTCAGCTAAACCTACACAATAAGAACGCGGGTGCGCATGTGTGGATGCAAAAGATTTTATGGATGTATGGATAAACAGGCTCCACGCCTGTTCCCCTGTTATTTGTTTACTGTGTTATTGCAAATCAGTATTTACTCTCCAAAGGGCTCTGATATGCATTAATCATATTTTTAAAAAGAAAAGAAAAGAAAAAGGAGGGGGGGAAAAAAAGGAGAAAAG
>VWYP01011360.1:96867-146867 GCA_013400435.1 Pycnonotus jocosus
TTTGACTCATTCTTCCATTACAAACACATCCTTCAGGGCTGATCTTGGTTCTGAATATCCCAACTAAACTGTAAAGTCTTAGGCCAAGTGAAGCACTCATCCCATGGCCAAGGTGGGGTCAAACATCAAGATACAGTCATTCAGAGGGGGTTCAGGTTTAACATCAGGAAGAATTCATCGTGGAAAGGGCTGCCAGGCATTGGAATGGGCTGCTCAGGGAGGCGGTAGAGTCCAAGGAACAACTGGATGTGGCATTCAGTGCTCTGGGCAGGGTGGCAAGGTGGGCATCAGGCACAGCTGGGACTCGATGATCCTGGAGATCTTTTCCCACCTTGCCAATTCTGTGCTTCCCCATGAATGCAGTGCCACACTGTGATCCCAAAGATGTGGGCTGAGGGGTGAGGGGCCCAAAAGGCAGCACTGCCACACAGGAATGCAGCTGCATCACTCCAGCACATCCATTTCTCCTGCTTTGGTAACTTCCAACGTCCTTTAAAAATACGATCATGAAATGTCATTTCTTTCCTATTTGTCTTGGCGCTACGAAACTGCCCAACTATTGGCCATACGTGAGCTCTTTTATAATATTTTTCCAATCACAAACACCATTCCATTGCTCCCCAGGGATGCCCGTGATGGATCTGGCTATCTATCTATTTACGCGTTCATGAATCAAATCATCGGACTGGAGAAAGTTTGGATAATCTACAGCTTTCATAAGATTCCACCCAGCTCACACTTCACAGGGGATTTCCAGGAGTGTGACGTTATTTGCACCCCTCTCCCCTTTTCCCACGTGATTTACTGCCCTCACCCCAAGATCCAAGCTTAAAATGGATGTCCAGCTCCCAGCCTGGGAAGGGAGTTTTCCAGAAAAGGGGAATGTTTTAATGGACAGCTGAATCAAAAGATAATCATCCAAACCATGCTCATGTAAACACACACTGGAAATTTTATTACAGAGATATTTGGGGTTTTCCTGATAGAGAATAAAAGACAAATAATCGAACTTATTGGAAAATATTTACATGGGGCCACGCAGTGCAAACCTTGGGAAAGCTGAGCAGTATTTGCTGAGAGGAGCAGCCCTGGTGCAGGCAGAGGAGCGGATACTGCTCGGCTGTCCGGGGAATTGCAGGGAGTTTGTCTGAGTCAGACATGCCGGCGATGGCCCCACACTGGGGCATCATAATGCTTTAATTAATTAATGTCTGTAAACTGTTTGGTGATCTTGGGATGAAAGGAGTTCTGGAAATGCCAGGTATTCTTGAAAATTAATTACTCCAGCCTTTCCCCCCAAATCTTGCTAAACATATTTCATTTTTTAAGCTATCCTGCTGCTTTAATAAAGCTTATTGCAGAATTATTTTCTGCTAAATATTAAGGGGGGCGGGGGAGAGAGGGAATCTCTTAAGCAGAGGATAGGACTGCACCAGAAGAGATTGTACAAAAGTCACATTTTGTGGGGGACAAAGTCTCCATGTGTGAGGCAGGTAGAGGCATGGTGAGAATGGGCTCAGTCTGTGTGTGTCCCCATCATCCCTCTCCATGGCCAAGCCAAGACCTGGCATCCACATGGGGCTGGAGAGCCCCACTCCCATGGGGAAACAAAGCTGTGGGAGAGGTGGGCCCAGTGTGAGGGATCCAAGGACAGTACAGAGCGTTCCAGGCACTGCCATGTGTCGGCAAATCAATCACACTCAATGCTGTTCATCAGTCCATCACAGGAGACAGAACGTGTGTATTGTTTATACGAGTCTGAAATCATTTGGTGGTACTTACTGAAGAGTCACCTTCCACATCATCACGGGGCAAAAGTCCTGGAAGAGACTCCACATCCAAGTCCCACCAGGCACATTCCAGATACGGTCTAAACAATAAACCACAACAGATTAAATAGACATTGTTATAGTTTGGGTGGATTATTTTCAGTGCTGCACCTTTCTACACAAGAATTTTAATTTATGTAACACAGCAGTTAATGATTTTGTTTATTTATAAGGGCCAGGTCTATGCTCCTGGGTGTTTCATGACTGTGGTAGTGTTGGAGCATCTTTCAACTCTTCTTGGGCCAAATCAACCTTTCTGCAAGCAGACAAAGCCAGTGTGTAACACACACCTCCTAAGAAGTTCAGGGGGAAAATGGAAGGAAAATGTCCCATTGAAATTTCATACCTCGGAAGGAAAATGTCCCATTGAAATTTCATACCTCTAAAATGATCCTACTCTGTACCCTGCAGAGATGGGGGCCTTGGAATGACCTGTCTTCTTCTCCAGGAGCATCCCACCCCATTTCTCTTGGAGCCATTTGAGCTTGCTGGGATAAGGAAACAGCTGCATTAGTAGGGCATCCGTGGTTACTCCAGCAAGAGCCACCACCAACACTGACCTCTAGTCTTCCTTCTCTTCCTTCTCCTTTTCCTTCTCNTAAAATGATCCTACTCTGTACCCTGCAGAGATGGGGGCCTTGGAATGACCTGTCTTCTTCTCCAGGAGCATCCCACCCCATTTCTCTTGGAGCCATTTGAGCTTGCTAGGATAAGGAAACAGCTGCATTAGTAGGGCATCCATGGTTACTCCAGCAAGAGCAACCACTGACACTGACCTCTAGTCCTCCTTCTCCTTCTCCTTCTCCTTCTCCTTCTCCTCCTCCTTCTCCTTCTCTTTCCCCACAATATATCCTCAGTCACGGATGAATGAAAGTGGGAACTTCCTTTCCACTCCTTCTTCCTGCAAATTCTGAAAGAGATGAAGCCCTTCCTTATGATATTCAGTCAAATCCACAGGTCAAGTGTCACCTATCACCAATTTTCCAGAGAAAAACGCGCGTTTCACCAAATCTTCCTCAGGCTACTTCTGAAACTGAACAGCAGATGGGGCTGCAGAAATCATCACATTTTTAAAAAAAACATATATGAAAACCAGCCTTTTACATTCTAAAAAGCAATTTATTCTACACCATTTCAAAAAATAAATAGGATTCTCCTTTTCTGTTTTAAGACATCAATGAATCTGTGGCATAATGGGCTTTTGTAAACCGATTATCCTTGATAATCTCATTAGCTGAAATTATTTTACTTTTCTAACACGGTAGATTTTTAAATACCTTTTATTTCAGATCCCTCTGGGCACGTTGCAGTGAAATTTACTATTAAGCAAAATAATTATCTATCCCAAACCTTAATGCTAAAAAGTAGAAAAATAAAATAATTACAATCTAAGGGCAGATATTAGAACGGAGAAAGTACAAGGAGGAAAAGGGAAATTTCCACGAGCAAAATATCTTCTCATTGTTAATAAATAAACCATCCTTGTTTCCCTAGGAATATGAAGACACAAATAGTGGTGGATGCAAACCACAGGGTTTGTGCTGAGGTAGGGTTTGCACCTCCTGTGGTATCTTCATGCTCGAGAAGGACGATGCTCCTCCAGCTCCCACCAGCCAGGAGCTGCATCATCACCTTCCACCCAGACCTGAGCAATTAAGAAATGTGAGTTGTTTCAAAATCAGCTTAAAACTGGGGTAGTTTTTTTTGGGTTTTTTTTCTGTGTGGAAGTTTGCAGCTGTAATGGGATTATGGTGTCGGCAGAGGGAGGGAAGTTTGCAGCTGTACTGGTTCAGGGGGTAGGAAGCAGCTGTTAAAATAGAGGACTAATGGTGATTAATTCTTATTATGTGTTTGAAGATCTCACAATGAGTTCAGGAACCAAACCCTCCCTCAGGGAATAAACTGAAGGAGGAGGATTTAAAAAGAGGGAAAATAGAGGGAGAATTTTAATGTACATTTGGCCTAAGCGGCCTGGTCTTAAATCACTTTATTAATATTTAAGTAAAATTTAAATCAACATTATTAAGATTTAAAAAAAAAAATCTAGCTTGGGAAACCTGCAATTCCTGCATGTTTATGCAGAATGGGAGATCACCTGTGCTTCCTCAAAAATACCCATGCCAGGACCAGCAGGGGAGCATCTTTTCAGCTTGTAGGGGATGGGTGCTGTCACACACTGATGGCTCTGGCATGGGAGAACCTCCTGATCCCCACAGCAGCTCCAAGCCCAAACCACAACGGGAAGAGGTGGGAAGAGACCCCATCCCAATCCTGAACCCACCACCACAGCGAGGGATGATGGCAGTGGCAGAGACAGGGAGGAAGCAGCACAAAGAGCCCAACCTGGGCTGGGCTCAATCTGCAGCCTCTGGGGGCCCTGCAGCATTGCCCAGTTCCAGGACAATTCACATCAGAGCCAGGTTATTTGCTGCAATATTGTGGCCTGGTCCTACAGCCGGTTTGCAGAGGTCTGTGATGTGCTGGGTGTGCTGGGGCTCCCCCAGAGCACAGCAGGTGGAAGATATGAGATTTCTATTTATATACCACAGCCTGGCCAGGAGAGTGACAATTGAACAGCAGAGGGATGGGGAGAGGGAAGCAGCCTGGAAGGGCAGGAAGGGCAGGAAAGGTCCCTTGAATCCCTGGGAAATGGTGACCCAGCACAGGCTGCAGCAGGGTCCTCAGAGCACCCAGCCCCTCTTCCCTGGGGAGCTTCCCCCAGCTCATCCATTCTGCACTTGGACAAACTGAGAAGTGGCTCTCAGGGCCCTCCTGAGGATGAGGAAATGAAGGAAGCAGCAAGTAAAGAAGGTGAAAGCAGCAGCAGGGCAAACTCCAAGATCTGGGGGTTGTTTTTCAGGCAAGGCTTTAATGAGGATTAATCAAATATCGCACATGCAGAGAGATTTCCATGAATTATTAGAGCGGAGAAATGGGTGGGAAAATGAACAAAAAGCTAAACTTTTTTTTTTTTTTTTTTAAATGTGAACTTTTCCTTTTTGGGCTTAAACTTTGAGATCATACTAATCTTTTCAAAGCTCAAAGAGATCACAGAAAGATTTATTTCAGGACCAAAAAAGAACTTCCTTTACCAAAATACCTCTGCCTGTGATTTTCCTGTTTCCACATTTTTAAGATGTTTTGTTTTTCAAATGTGAAAGAACTGACAACAATAACTCAGGGCTGTGCACCAAGAGCACCACAAAATCCTGCCTTTCACATGGCTGCAGCATTCCCAGCAGAGCTGGTTAGTAAATTAAACCATTCCTCCTAGCAGCAACTGATAACTTGGAGCTGATGATGTAGGTCAGAGACATCTGCAGTAAATTATACTCACCACAGTGAGGAAGGCGAGCACTTGGGACACGGAGATTGTGTGGATTCCATACTGGAGACCAAAATACACTTTTTAACTCATGGCTGCTGCATAACCAGATCCCTCACTTTGGTTATTTTTGCACCCAAGCCTTCACAGGTCAGTGATAAAGTTCAGGATGGGTTTATGGACTGAGAGTCAGAGATAGGAAAGTGGAATAGGATAGGGTTTAGGTGCTGGGTGCTCAACCACGGGGCCCTACGAGCAGCCCAGATGCCCAGAAAAATACAGGATAGCTGAAAACTCCTGTGAGTTGGTTTGCTGGCTTTGTGGGAGGCTTGGGTTTCAGCAGTGTGTCCATGTTATAATTAATAAGCAATTTCTGTTTGAATGGCGTGTTTTGTCTCCCTTTGAGCACGTTCTCTGCAAAGACAAAGATCAAGACAAACCTACTCAGAACACAACGAAGATAAAAGGGAATCATAAAAAGAGACAGACAGAGGAAAAGAAAGAACAAGGAAAAAGAGAAGACAAAGAACAGGGAGACACCAAAGAGGACACAGAACAAAGATAGGCAAAATGAAAAGACAAAGAAAAGTAAAGACAAAGAACAGAGATGGTAGAGCACCACAAAATATGCAAGAGAGGCACAAAAGGGAAAAGGGGGGGAAACAGTGACTGAGAACAAAGGGCAGAGAACAGAGCAAGAGCAGAAACGCACAGGAAGGGAGAAAAATGGGAGAGAATTCAGCCAAGATGAGGCATGAAAAACAGCCCAAAGAACAAGCAAAAACAAACACAATGAGGAGAGAAAACAGCTAATCATCTTCTGATTTGCATTAAAAAATAAGTCATGGGAACAGAGGCTCAGTGACAGAAATGTTGACAAATTGAATGTCAAGATTTTTTGTGTCCTCTAAATTCAGTCAGCCTGTCACTCCTTATGAAAGTGGCTGTGGGAGAAGGGCAATGGGAGCTGAAAGATTCATACCTGGTGGGGAAGGAATAGCAGGAACCAGTGCTGCCTACAAAAGCAATTTAGAGGGAAGTGCTTGCAAGCAAGAGATGCCCAAAAAGCAGCTAAAAATCCCCTTTTAAAAACAGGAGATCCATTCCCGTGCTGAACCAAGAAAAAAATTCATCCTATTCCTTCTGCAGCTTTGCAATAAAGGAGTGGCAGAAGTTCTGATGTAATTGTACATGTCTAATTTTAATATTTCTGTAGGCAGGGTTAGGTTGGGTATCAGGGGAAGGTTCATCCCCAGAGGGCGCTGGCACTGCCCAGGATCCCCAGGGAATGGGCACAGCCCCAGAACTCCAGGAGGGGTTGGACAAAGCTCCCAGGGATGCCCAGGGTGGGATTGTTGGGGTGTCTGTGCAGGGACAGGAGCTGGACTCAACAATCCTGATGGGTCCCTTCCAACTCAGGGAATTCTACAAGTCTCTGGAAAATCATATTTAAAAATATCAGCTTTACTGAAGCAGTTCATGAAAACCCAGCCAGGGTAGAAATTCCAAGAGCTGTGGGTTTGGAGCTGGCCAAGAAAGTCTGTGTGGAATTTAACTAGAGAGGCCACAGAGGCTTCAGTCCTGCTGCAAAAACTGCACCAATAAATCATTTCCAAATCTTGACAATGGGCAAAAAAATAATTTATAAGAGGTACAGAAGTTCACGGTGAACAGGAACACTCGGGAGATTTGTGCACTCTACAGAAAGGTGTAAAGGGCTGGAGGACTCTGGGGTTTCCCTGTTGGCAAGAACAGCAGGAGGACACCAGAATGATGGAGCCAAGCCAGGCAGGGAAGAGTTGAGGCTGCCCCATCCCTGGAAGCGTCCAAGGCCAGGTTGGATGGAGCTTGGAGCACCCTGGGATAGCAGAAGGTGTCCCTGCCCATGGCAGGGGTGGGACTGGATGGGCTTTGAGGTTCTTCACATTTACAGGAGTTCTTTACCTCCTTGGCGGCCCATTGTGTTTCAAGGTAGAGGTCATGGATTGGGATGAAAATGTCATTTTTTGAATCTGAGACAAAAAGCTCTAATTTTGTAGAACACACTTGGAAGAAACTCAAAATGTGCCGGGTCCAGTTTGGTCTCATTAGACCAGATTTCCTGAGGGACCCCTGGATCTGGTCCTACACATGTTCCAAAGCATTAATGAATGGATCTGTAACAATAAAATAAAGTTCTCTTTCAGGTTTCTTGTAGACCAAGGGAGGTTCTGGAATTTCATTGGCCATACAAATGCAGGATTGTACAACAGAAGTTTCTTGAGCTGCCACAGCTTTCCAAAACTGAACCTTCAAAGAATTTGTGTTATTTTTTCTTACTGAAACACTACTCTTAATCCATATACAGGATCAGCTGCCATGAAAGTCTCAACTATCACTGATTTTATGTCTCTGTCCCTGCTGCAATATGCTGTGCATTATTTTATTGTTAATCATTAATGTTTTTATGGAATTTGATGTCACTAATACACAGACCCATCCTCCCTGACATTCCTCATCCCTCATTCTGTGTGCTGGCAGCACAGAAACCCTGGTGTGCACTGGGTTAAACGCTTCCCATGCTGCTCCTTGGTTATATTTTATTTACCAGGATTTCTATAATGTGCGATTTTTTTTTCCCCCCTTTTGAGATTTCCTCATTTCTTTCAGAACACTTTCACCTGATTTCCGGGCTGCTTTTCCCCAAGGGGCAAAGTGGAGGTTCAGAAACTTCATGTGAACTTCCTGAAAAAGAAACAGATCACCTATTAAAAAAGCCACATGGAATGTGCTGTGAATATGGTTTAATGTGTCCCAAAGAAAGAGCTGGCTCTAATCACAACATCAGATCTAAAATTCATTGTTGCACTCAGTTTATTGATTTAATAATGTGTTTATTATTTATGATTTCGATGGCAGATGGAATTCTATTTCCATTATTTGATTCAGGTTAATCAGAGGATAATTTGCTTCTTTTATACTTTCACCTAAAGACTCCTCAGGTGCTCAAGACTCATGTCCAGAACAGCAAATCAAATCCCTTTCTGTCCTGCAATTATGGCTATTTCCTTCCAAAATTATAATCTGCTAAAAATCTGAGGTTAATATTTGAAATTAAATAGTTGCACACATACAAATGACAGAAGAGGTTTTCATGGGGCTCTGGCCTTCCAGGGGCTTTCACTGCTTTTAAAAGACTCATAAATGTTTTTGGGGAGGTACCACTGCTCCTTTGCCCCAAAACTTCACTGGAGACATTGCTGCTGACCAATGTGGTGCTCATCCCACCACTCCAGACCTTGGGAAGAACAAATCTGCCAAAGATGCTGCAGACAGCACCTGTGAGGATGCAGAAAACAACTCACCATGTGCTCAGGAACCTTTTGATTTGTTTGTCTTCAGAACAGTTTTGACATTATTTAACTCAACGGATTGTGAACTTCTCAAATCTTCATTATTCCTGGATCCCAGCACCAAACCTGTGATGCTGAATCGCTGGTTTCCTTGGAGAACAGCAAATACTGCTTCCAAAAGGTGATTAAAATCAATTCAGAATATACAAGGTGAAGGAAAACATCAGAAAATCATAGAATCATTAAGGAAAACACCCCTAAGATCATCCAGTCCAGCCACTAAACCGTGTCCCCAAGCACCATATATACATGTTTCTTAAAAGAGAAAATAGAAAAATTAGATTTTCATGGCAGATGACTTTATTCTATGGGAGAATATTCCCAGTATCACTGGTACTTGATACAAGGCTTTGTAAGATGTGCTTGGAAGTTCCTTTCAGCACTTTTTTATTAAAAAGACACTACACTGTCTGAGTCCCCATTGCTGCAGTGCAAGCTTGGGGTGTGTGAAATAAATAAAATTTAAAAACCCAACCCTAACAAGCTTGAAACTGGAATAAACAAAAATAAAAAAATGTGCCACAGCCTGGGGGTATTTCCCAGAGAGAGGACCAAGAGGCAGCTCTTGGACACCCCAGGAAAACAGAGAAAACAAATTGCCTTCTCAGGATGTTTAAAGTCAATTTTCACTCTCTGTTTTCCAGGATTTCCAGAGGTCAGAATGAGGATGCTCCTCCAAAACCTCTTCAGGCCCCATTCCCTTTAGGATATGTGAGGATCCACAATCCTGCAACCAAAACTTCTCCATCTCACCTGAAGATGCCATGGGTTCTACAGCACCTACAATGTAATGAACCCAGGGGATAATCCCACAACTCCAATATTCATGGAAAAAAAATACTTGAATCCATAAATCTGTGCTTTTTTGCCCTTTTTGCTGTGTTTCTTCATGACAAAAATGAACGCCATGGGGCGAGCTGCCCTTCTGCCTTTGCGGGCTTGGGAAAAGCAAGGGGAACGGGCTGAGATGCAGGGGTGTAATTTAAATGTGATTATGTCTGAGCTAAATCTCTCCTCAAAAATTTGGCCCTGCACTAGGCAGAGCTCGGGCACAGCCCCAAACCACAGCTGTAAAAGAAAAAAAAAANCGTGCTTGGCCATAAAAAAAAAAAAAAAAAATTTAAAAAAAAAAAATTCACTCATTTGAAAGGTCCAGTTGTGCTGAGGGACAAACACACGGCTCTTCCCAGCCCCGGCCGCTCTTTTCTGCCTCTACACTCTCTGAATTTTATCGTTGGAAAATGAGGAGCATCTTACCCAATTAGGCACTCCACAGCCTCATCAGCTTCTTTCCCGAGCAGCAAAATGTGATGTGCCTCTGCCCAGCTGTTCCCTGGTGGTGTTGTCAGTCAGATTCTGCTGGAGAGAGAAGCGAGGGAGAGCCGAGGACATTCCTGCACATCTGTTAGCTGGAAACGGGCAGAGCAAAGGATCCTGCAGCAATTTCCAGGAACAATAAGGATTAGTTGCTCATCTGATGCTAACAACGTGCACCTTTCCCTCTTCTTCAGCGTGTCTGTCAAATAATGTAATTATTAAGGACCAACAATGTGGCTTTTTATGGGAACCAGCGCTGACTATGCCGGGGTATTGCATTTTTAATTATTATGATGTTAAATGGCTTTAATTGCTGACACTCTCCTGATTCACAGAGCATTTTTATAACATTTATTAAAAAAAAGGCCAAAGTTTATTTTACAGTCTGCAATAAAGCAGAACACAAAACGCAGCAATTGGCTCAATGAGCCCAACACATTAGTTCTATACACAGACTGCATATTATTCTTGCTCTATAAGTGATGTGAAAAGCAAAATTGAAGTCCTGCACAAAATTTGATCATCTTACTTAATAACAACAGATGCTCAGAGCAGTGGCATTTTGAAAAGAGCTCTGTATGCTACTGGTTATTAAATGGCAGGACATTTGGCATCCTCCAGCATTATACCATTTGAAAACCATGGAGTCACATAAATAGCCGATGAGAGCTGGGAGGAAAAAAAAAAAAAAGAAAAAAAAAAAAAAACCAGCTCCTGTCTACATAGCAAAACTAATTTCATTTAAAATATTTAAAATGAGCAGGCTGCCTTTCAAAAGAAAAGTCCGGAAAACTTAGGGGAGGAGGAGCTTCCCTTTTATCTGGGAAATACGGGAAAGCAAATGTGTTGGGAGGAAGAGAAGAAATGGTTCAACAGCACAACTGATCAGCCTTAACTGAGAATGCTAATGGCTTCTGCTGCTTTGTGTCAGGAGCTCAGCACAGTTTTGGGAAAGGCTCTGGCACCAAATTTCCTCCTTGATTTAAAAAGGAAAATATTGGCAATACGTAGGCAAATTACCATAAATGCAGGATGGATCAACAACGCGTGGGGATCACTGTGATGGAGCAATTCCTGTTCAAAAAAAGGGGAATCACCAAAGACAGGGTCTCCCTTTCTTTGCAGGGTAAATTCATAACTAAACATAAATAACATGTGCTGCCTGCACAGTTACACTATTGTTAGATCCACATCTGCTCTAAAAAGTTGCAATTCTGTGGATGAACACATACAGTGGAGTTTTCTCATTTTTATTTCCATTTCAGAACAACTCTGTCCCACCTTTATCAAGGCACAAACCATCAGGGTGCATTTGCCCAACACATTTTACTTAGAACAAGTAATTCTACACATTGTTCCAAGGTATCCCAGCAAAGCTGTGAGTAAATTCCTACATTAGATATTTTTACCATTTAAAAAAAAATTAAATATATTTCTTAAGAGCTCAAATACACAATGGGTTTGCCTGCGAGCTGAGGGCAGGATTCACTGGGCTATAAGGGGGGGTTCTGTGTGCACATTGCTTTTATTTCTACTTAAT
Organism: Pycnonotus jocosus; assembly: GCA_013400435.1. Classification (NCBI taxonomy): domain Eukaryota; kingdom Metazoa; phylum Chordata; class Aves; order Passeriformes; family Pycnonotidae; genus Pycnonotus; species Pycnonotus jocosus. Next base: position 108,271 of record VWYP01011360.1, read on the forward strand.
AAAATCTTGAAGATTGGGCTGTAATGGCCGTGCTTCCCCATCCTCAAGTATGGCGTGGCAAATGGTGCCACTGTCATTAAGGGTGCATTGTTGTTTGTTTTATGCTAATCTCCCTTCAGTGTGACAGACTGTCACCTGCATGGGGGGTAACTTTCAGCACTATATTAGCCCATATGGCACAAGCTAAATTGTATCTAAGCTATGGGCTAATTATGGATGAGTTAATAAAACCAAGCAATGTCAGTCTGGCCACTTCTTCTGGTCCTCTGCCGACCCCCCAAGCGAGTTATTGCCTGCACCGTTCTCTTAAACTATTTTAATTTTTGCTCTCCACAACTGCTGCCAAGCTTTGTGGTTAAAACACTTTAATCCTTCTCCTTTCTCAATCCGGGGTGCAAGATGAGATTCAAACAACCTCTGCACACTTTTTTCCGTGTGATAACTTTCCCCGCTGATGGAGGGGCTGGCGCAGCCTCCCGAATACTGAACACAAACGCGCCGTGCTCAGTTTCCTGGAAATCTGCTGGCACAGCTGTGGCACAGCAAACAGATTTTCCTCTTTTCGGGGAGTGAAAAACGCGGCTCATCTTCCTTAAGTACAGCATCAAAGAGATGAACATTTATTCCCTTTAAGTAACAGAAAGCCATAGGAATGGGTGAAGATAGAATATTTTCACATGTTTTAAGGTCAAGAAAACGCTCTAAGTGGGGTTTTTTGGACAAAGACGCAGCTTCTCTCCCTTCTTCAGAAAGAGGGGAGGGAGGAAGAGAGTCCCTCCCAAGTGTTAATGTTCCCACATCGCTCCGTCTGCTCTGCTTTGTCCCCACTTGTGCCTTTCAGTTGTCAGCCCTGGCAGCTGTTCCAGGCTCCCTCCTCAGCAAACTTTGCTCTCCCAAATGCTCTGTGCTGTGCAGCCAGCTCAAGGAAAGCACAGCCACCGAGTACAGACATCAAATTTTGGACTAAGTGGGCAGAAAATGCAGAAAAATCTTGATAGTGATTAATAAAACCCCCCAAAAATATTATTATTAATAATAATAATAATAATTTTTTAAAAATAGGAGGAAAAATGAAGTGAAAATGCCCATCAGTTCTTTTCCTCCACTCCTGCAAAGCTCTTGCCCCAATCTGCTGCCTGAAAGAGCATCTCAGGAGCAGGTAGAGACCAAGCCCAGCTGAGAAGGAAGAATTATTCTCAGACTGTTCAAGTGTTAATTAAAAACCCCCTCCAAATAAGTAATTTCTAGAAAAACATAATTTTGGGGGATATATTCTTCAAACCTGTCAGTGAGGTGTCTCCTCACACAGAATAGTAAAATTCAGGACTCAGGGTATGAGATATTCAGGGTATGAGATATTCAGGGTATGAGATATGCAGGGTATGAGATATTCAGGATATCAGACATTCAGGACACCACTCAGTTTGTGGCATTGGCCACCCTCGTCCTGAGACCCCAAAGTTTAGGACAACATCTCTGTTTGCTCAACCAAGCCCACAACTCCTCCACTGGTCCACAGGACTTGTAGGATTTTCAGGAGCTGGACTCTAATGATCCTTTCCAACCCAGAATAATCTGGGATTTTGTTTTCTGCCTTCAGTCCAGCTGAGTTAGCAATGGAGTATGACAATGAGAAGGATCAAGCATGAAACTTCTGGAGGAAAGCACAGAAAGTGAGAAGTGTGAATTTGGATGTGGTAGCAGATACTCAGCACTCTCAGGTTTTGGTCCAAGCTCTCCCCAGAGGGAATTTAAAACCTCCCTGCAAGCAAAGGTTTGAATTATGTCAGTACACTAAAGTTATTTAATAAAAACTTGCTATAAAAAAAAACAAAAAAAACCCCAGGCTCAATTTGTGAGAATCAGAACATCCCTCCAGCCCAAGCAGCCTCATTTTTAGATAAAGCTGTGCAGCTCTAAAAGGAAATACCTGAAGGTTGCTGTGCTTTGGAGCGATTACTTCCCCATCACAACTTCATACCCCTTTCAACACGAGCATGGAAGAAATAAGGAGATTCCTTGTTCTTTATTTCCTGTAAGGAACAATGCCATGTTTCACACAATGCCTTGTTAAGTACAAAGTCATCGGCCAAACTGCCTTTAAACCCATCATATATAATGAAATGTTTCATCTGGAACAGGAATTGTTTTTCCAATTCCAAGTTTTACTCTCTCCTTGGCTTTTTCCTCTTTCCCTTCCTATTTTCTCCCCTCAGTTTATAGACAGTCTGTTAATCTACTCAGACCTACAGTACTGAAAGCTCTCCTCACTCAGGGAGTCACCCCTGGAAGTGTATTTTTGCCTTAAAAGTCAAGTTCAGAGCTAATCACCACTTAAACAGCACAAGGAGACCAAGGCAATATCATTGCTATTCAAGTTACTCCGTCCTTTGCTCAAGAAAAATTCTTCCCTAGACTATTCCCTCACAGAACTGAACCCATTGGTTTGAAACTGAGATTAAGTTTTCCCTCTGAAAGATTAACTTAATTAAGCTAAATTCAAATTCCATTCGAAGAAATTCAGCAATTGTGGAAAATCTTATGGTTCACGTTACACCTTAAGTGATTCCAACAGCCCTTTCTGGCCTGGTGGAGCTCGATGAGTCCATGATTCTGTGAAATTACTTAACAGATTAATTAAGAATGGCAAAGCCTACTTCAACCTTCAAAGCTGAACTGGTGTCTCTCACCTTATTTTCTCTGTAACACCAAGGAACTTTATTTCTTTGTCCTGTTGTAAAAATGCTGGCGTGTGAATTACTGGGTTGTGTTTTTCTTTCAAACACCAGGACCTCTAGAAGTGCTTCTCCTTGATGGATTGAGGTCATTTGTTTGTAGAATATTCTTCCCCCAGTGGGTGGTGGGGTGCTGGAACAGGCTCCCCAAGGAATTGTTTATGGCACAAACCATAAGTGGTTAAAAAAAATCATTATGGTTTTTAAAACCACTATGGTCTTAAAAAAGCATTTATGGCCAGAGTCCAAGAAGAGCTTGGAAACCCTCCCAGGCACAGGGTGGGGTTGTTGGGGTGTCCTGAGCAGGAACAGGAGCTGGACTCGATGACCCCTGGGTCCCCTCCATCTCAGGATAATCTGATTCCATGGATACCCCTAAAGCAGCTCTTCCCAGCACTTCAGGGACTTCAGCAAGCTGGGAAAGGCAATCTTCAGGAGCTGGAAACCTCTGCAACCCAAAACTCGACTGCAGGAGCAAACATCCCACAGAAGGCGATTGTGGCTGGATCAATCCCATTCCCATCCCAGCTTTCCTTGTAACAAACTCTCTACAAATGTCCAGCCAGGCTCTGTGACCTATCAGGTTTGTCTAATGCAAACTAAAGCAGTTCAACCTGGCTCTCAGCCTTTGTTCTTGTGAATTGCACCTCGGGTTTCTTCCTCCTTGGTAGCCAGGGCTCTCCTGCCTCACCTGATGTTTGAAGAGATCTAAAGATTGGACCTCTTAACGGCACACTGTGCTCGCTGCACAAATTATTGATCGCTCGGGTTTAGACCATTTTTCTCGTCATCTCCTGGAGTGAATTGAGAGCAAAATACGGCCGATAATATGTGCCCTTTCCTCAAGTTCAACCACCAGAATGCCTGGGTTACAATCTTGCAGGATGTTTCTGTCATTATCTGGCTCCCCACCCCAACCAGTAACGCTCAGGTTTTGAGAAGCAGAACAGCCCTCACTGATGGCCTGAGATGTTAATTACCTCTCTGTAATAGCTGCATATCTGAATTCTGTAACAGAATCTGGATTGTACATTTTCTATATTTGTTTTCACGTTGCTTTCAGCAGAAAATAAACCCTGAGCCAAGCTGCAAGCTTGGCTGTTGTTCTGACTTCTGCTTCCAGAAGATCCATCAATATGCTAAAATTAGGCTTACACAGCAAAAGGCCTTCTTTTCCAGGTGTCTTCTAAGGAAAAAGCCAGTTACTCTATGAAAAGGAAGATTTGATCCTTGGCAGGATTTACCACAGGGCTTTTGGAGTAGGAAAGCTGTTACAGTGAAAGCAAAACGCGTTTGGGAAGAACCAGCGTTGTCCCAAAAACAGGCTAATGAATGCCCATCGAGTTTATTGGTCCTTCCCTGCATAATCCTCCCCTGTTCAAGGAGCTAAAAGACCTTTTTCAGGCACTTGTTTTCCTCCACCTCTTTGCTACGTCCCCCACAACCTCAAGAAAAACAGATCCTCGCCCAAGATCATCACTGCACTGACATGTGCTGACTTTACGTGCCCAAACAATCTAAACTAAAGTGACCTTGAGGCTTTTTGCCCCAGGAATGTACAAAACCCTCCTTGACACAAGCTGCTGTGGGCCACCGAGGCCAGGAGCACCACAGGGAGGAGAGGCTGAGCTGTGCCAGGCTCTGTGCACACATTCACAATGGTTTGGAGCTGGATGAAAGGAGCTGAGGATCCTAAAGGTCTCTTCCAACCTTCAGGACTGCATGGAAAGAACTTCCTGGACGTGCTAAGGATGCCACATCTCCAAGTCCTGTGGAGCACAAAAGGGTTGGAGCATCTCCGTGCCCAGGAGAGGTTGAGGGAGCTGGGGCTGCTCAGCCTGGAGAGGAGCCCCAGTGAGAGGGGCCCTCAGCCCTGGGTGTCCCTGTCTGTCCCTGTCTGTCCCTGGGTGTCCCTGGGTGTCCCTGGGTGTCCCTGTCTCCATGTCTGTCCCTGTGTGCAGCCCCAGGCTCTGCTCCAGGCCCAGCAATGGCCCCAGAGCCACGGGCAGGGCCTGAGCCCAGGAATTTCTCCTGCACAGGAGACACAACTTCTGCCCTGGGCAGTTCCAAGCCCTGAACAGATTGTCCAGAGAGGCTGTGGAGTCTCATTCTTGGGATATTCCAGACCCATCTGGACACAATCCCAGAGAGGCTGTGGAGTCTCAATCTTGGGATACTCCAGATCTATCTGGACACAATCCAGAGGTGCTACACCTGCTACTTCTCTCTTCACAAGAGACATAAAGATGTCTTTGGTGAGGAAAGGGATGCAGAGAATGGTCTAAGCACAAATGAAGAGGAGCCACAGAGGAGACAGCACAAACCTCAGCTTGATTGTGCACAATGCGCATTTTCCCCAGCAGCAGGAAGAATCTGTGCCTTTACATAAGAGAAAGGTCCTTTTTCACAGCCCAAACTCCATCATTTGATATTCAGCAGCTGGATACAGTAAAAATCAGTCCTGGTGTAAAATATGAACTCTTGGTAAGCTGATACACCTCGGGCTCCTCACAGCCCTGGGCGCTGAGTGTCTGAAGATTGCTCAGCTCGCAAAGGTCACTGGAGCTGTACACAGGAACCTGACCACAGTAATCTGTAAAGAGCAGATATTGTTCCCCTTGTTTGTAAAGACTTTAGGAATGTAAACAGGAGCACTCAGGCTCTTTCTTTGGGATGTATCAGATTCGTGGGCGCTGTGTGCCGAGTTCACAAACGTGAGACTTCGCTGTTGGTTTTGGCAAGTCTGGTCATAATCTTCAGCGAAATCAAAACACTGCAAAGATCACACTCCACATTTCTGAGACCTAATTTAATTAAAATCTTTCACTGGGAAGGGATGGTTTCAAGCTCTCCCCCCCTCTTTCCTTTGCATACAGACATAAACATTCACCAGAACCAAACTCAACATTGATTTTCCTTTATCCCTTGTACTAATCTGAAGTCCCCAGAGATGAAGAGATGAGGTTAAGGTTAAGAAAGTTATGCACAACAGCTCTTAACCCGATGGCAGGGAGATAAGAAACATGCTAGTATCATTTAGGTGAAGTCATCTATCAAATTACCTGTCCCTGTTGGATTTGGTGGGGAGTGTTCCCACTTTTCAGTGAACAATTCGCTCGGGCGTCTTCAAAAGGTTTTTCTGCAAGCTTTAAGTCAAACATCCATTAGAACAAATAAAAAGGACAGCTCCTTGAAGTTTTGGCCACCTGTTTGGAAGAGGTTCCCTGGCATCAGGTTAGAGCAAAGAAAAGCACAACAAAATGTGCTGGATGCTGCATTACATCTTCTCCATATTCCTTCCAAAGTGGGAATTCAGACACCAACATTGATTATCTGTTTTACAATGAGGTCACTGACGTCACAGGCTCAGCAGAGAGCCTTCCCACAGGTCACATCTTCTCCTGGTAGGAATTCTCTCCACGTCAGGGACACCAGTGGAATCACCACGCTTTATTTTAGAGGGGAATTAATGTAGTTGGGTGGTCTCATGTCCATCACAGCCAAATTCCTGCAGAATTGATGGCTGCTCCCAGCAGAGCTTTGGGATCAACATCAGCCTAACTGCAGATTTTTGGTGATGTCCAAAATTAAACATCTATTTTAAGGACAATCCCTGGCAGCCAGTGTGGCTTTTACTGTAGGTCTGTGCAATTAATTGTGATGATTTTGGTGATGTTATTTCCATCTTGAAACCACTTATTAAGAAAAGACAATAAATACCCTGTTTCTTCAACATAAAACTAAGAAGTGTTTGAGTGGGAAACACTAAGCAAGCTCACTGCCTTTCTCAGACATTTGTTTTCCATTTGTCTTTTAAATAAAAAGTAATGCTTTGCTTAGTAATTTCTCTGTTTTATTTAATTATTTGCACCAAATCCAGATCACTTCCTCCCTTAGGTAAAGATTTCTGTTTATTAAAGGCAAAAATGCATGAAGAATTTTATTTTCCATTCAGTAATTTGGTCTAATTTTCTGACGTTAAGAACACTCACTCAAGGTTTTATTTGTGTAAAACCAAGTTGAACTATAAATTCAGTATATGCATTCCATGTAATCACTTTGCTCCATGGAAAACTCTGGAAAACTGTGGAAGCCAAGGGCAGTTTTGACTGATTTTGTCCTTGGGAAATCATATATCCCAAGACAAAAAGTATTGAAGGAGGATAATGCATTTATCATTAATATTGCAAGGTTATTAGTCAGTTGTAAGGGTTTTGCACTGTTTTGAGTTTTTTTTCTTTCCCAGTCTGGGTTGTTTTATTATTTCATTTTTCTCTACAGATATTTTCCTGGCCAGAAAATTAGTTATTAATAAAAATGAACTTCAGACACTGAATTTTAACCTCATCAAAAATCAGCAGAGAGACTGCTGGCCCCTTCAGTCCTACTCCACTCTCCAAATAAATCAAAATAGAATATTTGCAATGCAAAGCGTTGCACTAAGCATCAGGGTCCATTTAACTACTGAAGGAGCCAAATTCTGGTTTTAAGGCACCAGTTGAGTTTTTCCTTTTTATTTTTTTTTCCCCCCATAGCTTCACTCTGCCCACTGTGTTGTAACAACCAATTCCAGAGGCAGGTCCTGGGCTTATTGTGCTCCTACTGGAGAAATATCCCTTGCTGGATGAAACAGCTACTCAGGTTTCTCTCAAAGCTCTAATTCCCAAAGCAAGGAGTTCGGGGTAGCCATCCAAAAATAACTGAGTGTTTCCTGATGAGCACCATGGCCAGACAAAGAGAATCAACTCGGCCACATTTTTATCCAAGTGGAAGGCAATGGCTCGTTTATCTAATTTTATATTCAAGCAATAAATGGAATAATAGTTATTTTAGACTGTTCCTCTCAGTGCAGATTTATAGGTGGGACAGCTAAACCTAAAAAATTAACTGATGAAATATTAGTCAGCCCTTGATTGTGGAGTTTTTAAGTCTACAATATCATCAGTAGTAGAAGGGGTGTAGAGAAAATAAAGTTTGTCAACAGAAAAGGAAAAGATTTTAAGAGAATGTGTGATAATCAGACTCACAGATTGTCTAGGGGGTGTAATGAGGAGTTTACAGCACAGCTTTTGTAGGGAAAACACAGGATACAGAACTGTGTAGAAGCATTAAACATCCTGGACAATGAAACCACAGATTCACAAAATCATTCAGGATGGAAGAGACCTTCAAGGTCATCTAGTCCAGCCATCAACCCAGCACCATTAAATGGGATGATTTATCCATCTGATTTATCCATCTGATTTATCTGGACAGGGTTTGGAGCACTCTGGGACAGTGGAAGTTGTCCCTGCCCATGGCAGGGGATGGAGTGAGATGAGCTTTAAGGTCCCTTCCAACCCAAACCAGTCTGGGATTCTGGGATTCCCAGTCATTTTCACTTTCCTTGTTTTTATCCCAGAGCCTGGACTGGGTGGTGGCTGCTGGAAGCTCAGGGACAAAGCTGGAAGCACAAACACCTTTTTCTGCCTTCTATGCTGTCAAAGTAAAGCCATGAAAATTCTCTCTTGGTTTCAGCTCTCATTCTGGGGTGTAAAACTGCTGCCAGTTAATTCTTTCCAGTTCTTGATTATTTTAATATTTCCAGTACCATAGGAACCCTCAGCATCATCACAGACACCATCCCCACACTCCAACCTCAGCAACAAACAGAGGGAAAGCCCAATCCCATGTCCAATAACTGCTCACACTTCTTCTAATGTGACATAAAAAGAAATTCAAACAGGGAAGAGATGGTTTGAGAAATATCTACCAAGGAGGAAGGAAAATCATCCAAACCCTGCTTGATTTCTGTAGCAAATAACTCACACATGGTTAAAATAAAATAACAAGGAAAGAGAGTAAAGAATGCTGTGCAACAAACTCACTCTTTAACCTGACCCAGCTCCTGTGAGAAGTAATTTTTTAACATTCTTAGTAATTTCTGCTATTTTTCATAATAAAAGTAGCTGCAATGCAGAGACTCAAGGACAAAGAATAATTAAGTTATGCCTCCAAAGTACATTAAACCATATTCAAAGCAAATGGTAACATTCATTCACAATAAACCCGCAGGAACATCACTTGATAAATTATAACCCATGCCTGTTTGTACTGTGGAAAAACTTCTTTTGGACTCGGTAAAAATCAGCTTCTCTTTGCACAAAGGATGCTCTGGGCCTGTTGGTTGTAGACAAAACGCCTTCAAAGATACCAGCACAGCCTCCGGAAGAGCAAACCTCAGGAAAAAAGGGTTATTTAGGAGGTGTAGAGCCCTCTCTGGCACCTTGAGTAGAGCAGGGAGTGGGGTGAAGGGACAGCAAAAACACCTTCGTGCCCCAAGGGGGTTCAGGTAGAGACGCGCAAGGTGCGAATTAGGGAGAATTTGGGCTATTTTCCATGACAATGGGGCTCTGCGGAAGACTGGGATAGCCCGAGGTCAGTTCAGGATGTGGATAAAGGCACTTTTGACCCAGGCTTGCTCTTTCTCCAGGTGTGTCCCACACGAGTTTTAAATTAATAAAACCTACAGGATTCAGCCCTTCAAGAATTAAATGATAGCTTGATTGAGTGGTTGCTGCCTGGGCGCGTTTGTACGAAATAATAATTTCCCTCAAAAAAAAAAAATCATTAAGCAGAAGGCAATGGAAATTAGTTACAGAAACAACCATATTTGTGCCGATCTTTGGCAGTAAGTGATTTTCACCGATTTTGCTGTAAATCAGCACAACCTGGACGACTTCAAAGGAAGCGGAGCCAAATCCGCAGCGCTGGGAATCTGCTCTGCCGCACTTAAACTCTGCCCAGCATCTTGACATCCTGTGTGAGTTCAGCGTTTATTCTCTCGCATTAAAAGGACACAAACACGCACACACACACACACACCTTTCATCTGCTCTCAGCAAATTGCTTGTGATTTCTCCTTGGCTACAACGCTCAGCTGTGGCCGGCCACAGAAAGGTTGTCCAGCTGCTTAGGAGCGCATTTAAATATGAATTGGAACACGAGTGTTCCATGGAAATTTGGCCGCTCCCAGCTCTCCCCGGCTTTGTCCGCCTGGAGATTGTTTGTCCCTCCTTTCAGCTCAATAGCTTCTTTCAATTTATAACAAGCAAGGATGCTGGGGAATACCAGGAAACAGCTCCAAAGATGTAGAGCTCTTTTATTTTCCTGGGCATGTCACTTGCTAACAGCTCTTCCAAACCGGAACGAGGGCGAGCACCGACCGAAATTCCCCGCTCCTGAGAAAACAAACAAACAAACCAACACACCCACTCCCTGGAAAGAAAGAGCAAAAAAGATTTCCTCAATTAGGCAGCTTAAAAAAAAAAAAAAAAGGTCCAGAACCTGGCAAGAGTTAGCCATGTGCGGGCGCCTCGCTTTTCTCACTCCTCTGGCTCATTTCAAATGGATTCCATCAAGAATAATGGCCAAGAATTGGTTCTTGATCTTCCATTAAAAAAAAAACCAAGGTACAAAGTAAAGGAGATAAACTGTGCTGCAGAAATATAAATTAATGATGACTTCATAGCAGATCTTCTTGCTTTACATAAGATTAATTAGAATAAATGCCTGAATTGGGTGCTGGACCTTCTTCTAGAGCTCAGATTTTCAGGGGCACATCTATTTCTTATAAATTTTACAAACTGAAATACAAGCCTAAATTCAGGTGCATTAACTATTATCATATTTGGTCAGATTCCAGTTTCCAGAAACCAGCAGCAGTGCAGAGGAATTATTGCTATTCCTAATATTATTATCAGCATTATTATTTTCCTGTCCACTACGACTCTGCTTCATTTTTTAGGAGGGAAATAAAAGTGCATCTAAAATGTGCTCTTATGTAAGTTTTAAAATATCATAAAAGAGCAAATCCTCACACTTTTTTTACCCCCAAATTCCTCTGTTTGCTGTTGACAAGCAGGGCAGGTTATCCCAGACACAGACCTGACCTCTGTGATCCCGAATTTCTCCCCTTCCTAATCTACCTACACAGAAAGCAGTTTTCTCTAATGAAATCAGAAAATGCCAGTGGCAATTACTGCATGTCCAGAGCATGTTTCCAGCCTTTTTCCTTTCCCTGATGGTCCCAGACTCATGGCATGGGGAAGCTGTTTTGTTTTTTTTTAAATGTCACTTTTGTCACTTTAAGTTCTATTAAGACTGGCTATTGACTTTATGTATAATTAATGGCTTCCAAAGTCCTACGTTTTTACACGTGGTAAACCCTGGTGCTGAGAAAGGAACAAATTCCTGTTGTTTATTGCCCTTCTCTCTTCCCCACCCAGGAGGAACAGGAGTCACTTGAACTGAAGCCCTCCGGCTTCTCCCAAGAACGTGTCTGGATGTTTCTCACTTAGGTTGACGTGACAATTATTAGACCTGGCACATATAAACACAAAAGGCAAGAGGCATTAACAGGTCTATTCACCAAGGGTTCTGCACCCTTTGCACAAAAAAAAACCCCCTTAAATAAAAGTAACATGCCTAAATTGTGTAAATGTCAAGGTTTTCTCATTCATTAATTCCCCTCTCTTTGATGTGCAATGCTCCCAACTCTGTCTCTGCTCAATGGAGAAGTGCTGGGCTGATAAAAACCGACTCATCCTGGCACATTCCTGATCTCACAAAGGATGCGGGCTTGGACCATGATCCAAAAATGCACTTATGTGCATTGCACCTGTGGAGAAGCATTTGTTTGGAGCTCATTTCCCCCTGCCCCGAGGGGACTGACAGCCACAGCGTTTGCCACACAGGGCTGGGAACAGCTCTGCGGTGTCCTCCTGGTGCTCCACTGCATCTGAAGGGAAGACAAAGAAAAAAAAGTGGAGAGAAAAGTTCTGTTTTCCCACCTTTGGGCTGTTCTGGAGAGCTTCTGCCCCGAGACAGAGGGTCACCATGGTCATCCCACCCACAAAGGAAGAGAAGCCTTGATGGTGTCTCCCCACCATCAGCAATCTCCACTCTTGCAGGAGAGACAGCGTCGCAGAGGGGACACCATGGGCACATTGTTTATTGGAATTCTAAGTGTGGATGTTGTCCTCTGCCACCATTTCAGGCTGTGCCAAGCCAGGCAGCAACGAGGAGCTGCCAGGATTCCAGGATGGAACACAAACCCTGCCTTGGCTTTGACCCAGACCACTGGCACCTTGAAGGGCTTTGTGGAGATGGTGGGGGAGCCTCTTCCTTTTACAGGGACATGCTGAGCTCTTTCTTCCACACAACGTAAAAGAATATTTATTTGTCAATGGTCTCTTTCTTCAGGGGAATTCAGTTTCTATAGAAAAATGATCTCTTTATGTATCAGAAAAATACCTGATACTTTCAGCCATGGAATGATAGAATGGTTTGGGTTGGAAGGGACCTTAAGGACCATCTCATTCCAACCACCACAGGAAGGAAACTTTTCACTAAACCAGGTTTCTCAGAGCCCAAACAATCCCATATAACCTCTACAGAGATGAAATCTCCTGTGTTTAAAGTCCTTAAATCCACCCAGAACACCTGTAATTAATTGTCTGACCTGCAACAACTTCAGTGAGACAGTGAGGAAAGAGAGGCAGACACCCAACCCATGGCAGATTTCAGCCCCCAGACCCAGCTCAGTGGCGGGATGAAGCCACTCCCTTGCTCCTGCCTTCCCCCAGTGACATCAGTGGCGGTGGCCCTGGCACAGATGGCGGCGGTGGCGCGGGCAGAGCGTGCCAGCTGTCTGGGGCACAGGTGCTGCTGCTCCCGCTCGCTGCTCTCTGGAAACCACACCTCCAGGAGCCAGGCTCCAAGAGGAGAAAAAGGGACATCTCCCACATTTCCACTCCTCACTCAGCTGGTGAAGAAAAGACCACGAGCAAAAGCGTCTCTTAAAGGCCGTTCTGCACAATGCTTGGATTGATCAGGTATCAGGATTTTGTCACAGTAAATAGGCAACGCATTGTTACAGCCATTATTACTCACTCTTGACACACAGACCCGTCCATAAAGCAATTTGAGAACAAGGCACCACTTATTCAGACCCTCATTGTAATCCAAATATCTACTTTATCCCAAATGGCACAGGCAACTGCCCACGTGTCCTTTGTGAGGGTGAAATATGGAAACAGGCAGGAGAAAATCCAAGATTCATCACCACTTGGAGTTAACATCACCTCCATTGCACGCTGATTTTCAAGTTACTGCTGTTTATTTTCAAATCCATGGCTCTGCAGGTTGGAGGGAAGTCGCTGTGGGCCGTGTTCATCAGTGAGTGACAGGAGTGATGACATCAATAACCAACTCCCCTCAATGATGTAAGAGTTCCCCATTTCTTTTCAGCGCTATCGACAGCTATTCTCCAACACCGAGCCGCCGGGATGTCCAACACGCTCATTGATTAGGAATGGGGAATTATGGAAAAGCCCTTCCACCATCCATCAGGGCTTTTATCAGTAGCTCAAGCTCTTGGCTTTTAGACAGCGTGAGAATGTTCAGTCTCCACGGGAATTGGGAAAACAGGAGCTGGGAGCGGTCGCCAGCTGGAATCCAGGGAAAGGCACCATGCCCCAGCCACGGCTGCTGGGGTGATTTAGGGCTCTGGCTGCTCAGCTCTGCCAAATGGAGGGAGCAGGGGTCAGGGGAGACACACGAGGGAAAGAAAGGTTTGGTGGAGTGGCAATTTTACAGCACATTTTCATCAAAGAGGAGCAGCCACAAAGAAAGGGGCAGCATGAGAAAGGTGATGCAAATAAAGCAGCCTGGTTCTTCCTACACATCCCACAAATGTCTGGATGTCAGCTGAGCTGTGAGGATGCTCAGGGGTTTTGCCAGGGATGTGAGGTTTCACTTGGTTTCCCTGGAAAATCTGCCTTTCAAAGGCAAATTGATGTTAGCTCCTGTTTTTCAAAATTGTTTTTTGAACACAAATACAGACCAAAGCATCCCAAAAATGGATACTAGGATGGTCATAACAAGACCCCACAGAATCTTGGAATCACAGAATTGTTTAGGTTGGAAAAGCTCTCTAAGATCAAGACTTCCAGCACTGCCAAGGCCACTACTAACCCATGTCCTCAAGTGCCACATCTACAGATTTTTTAATTCTTCCAGGGATGATGATTCCACCATTTCCCTGAGCATGTGGCTTTAGATTTCTCCAACCAGTAATATATTCCAGGCAATTTCCTGGTCAAGGCTAAGCTTGTGTATACAGATAAAGGTTTATTCAGAAGTTCAGGCAATCCTGTGAACCAGTCTAGGAAAAAAAAAAAAAAAAAAAAAGGCAAAAAATAAAAAAAAGCTGTGAAATGTTGAAGAAAACACCAAATCTCACTTCACCTGAACAGGGGTGCAGGGATAAAGCAGGTTTGAACTCTTCCTCTCTGGTCTGGTCTTGCAACCACATCATGGTGCTCCTCACCCTAAACCACAGCTCTACAACAAATCCACCAAAGCCAACATGAGAAGGACTTCACTGAGTAGTTTTTAAATTAATGATTTGGAGTTTTATTCTGAGGGGGTTGAGTGGTGAGTCTTCACAGAAGCTGAAGAAAGATAAAAGTGCTGAAGACTCGCTGCCTTGTGGCACCCAGTCACCTCTCCATGAATATCAGGAAAAAGTAGGAGCATGTCTCCAACTGCGACAGCAAAACCCAGGCTGATGGAGTGTCTCACGTGGTGTCTCCTGGCTGCTCCATGCAATACCTCCTTTGTTTGTTCCTAGCACAGCTATTTATATCACACACTCAACTGTAAGGCAGGCGGCCAAAGGTTTGCTTTTTAGGGTTAGTTTGGGCAAACACCCAAACCTCTGGATGCTAAACTCTCCAAACCACCGGGGTTTGCAGAATTAGGTTAGAAATCACACACAAATGGGCTTTCTCCAAAATCATTTTTGCACTCCATTTGTAACAGAACCACTCTCCTGACATGTTTTTATATTTTCCTATCAAGATCTAACCAGGATATGAAAGCATTGAATACTGATGCAGAAAAAAAAAAAAATGACAAGTTAATGTTGCCCAACTCGATTGGAAATACAGTGCAAGAAACAACATTGCCTCATGCTGCAGTGGAGGGAATACATCCTTCACTCGGGAATACCGTGTTGGATCTGGTGGTGAGGTATCAAAAATAGATTTCATTTTAATTAAACAGATTTCAGAGGTATTAATAGAGGGAAAAGATCCTCCTGGAAAGAAGAGAAATGGCAGCTGAGCCAAAAGAAATGTTATGAACGGGTTGTTCTGGGGGTTTCCGTAAGCCCAGAGGTGCTCCAAGGTCCCCATGGGACAACGTCCTGCCTGTACAGAGGAGGACTTGGCCAGGATGGCCTGAGCTCATATTTCCAGCTTATTTTTGGCCCTGAAGACCTGATGCTCCACTTGGACCAATCCATCTTCATCGCTGGAGCAGGGAGAGTGATTGTGCCAGCAGGGACCGGGCGCTCTGACGCTCAGCTGGGCAGCGCCGGCGAGCTCGGTGCCACGGCCCTCGTGTGCCAAGTGACCACCCAGCCAACTTGCCAGGCTCGGGCTGGCAGCCAGCCCCCGACAGGCACGATCCCAGCTGCTCTGGCTCTGGTGTGGGTTAGCCAGAAATCTGAAGGAGACCACGCAGAGCCCTCAGGCCGGAGCTGGAGGATGTGCACGTGCAGGTCCTGAGCAGAGCCAGCAGATTCAAGGTGTGGTTTGGATGTTTTACCTTCTGTACAGGAAAATTTGGGGAAGGTGGCAATATTTGGGAGGTAGGTTTGGGGGAAAGGAGCACAGCTCCATCACCATCCAGACCCCTGTGCAGCTGTTTGAGACATAAAATAAGGCAAGCAGCCTTCTGCACCAAAAAAACCAAACCAAAACAAAACAAAAAAAACCCCACCAAAAACAAAAACAACCTTAAAAAGCTTCCTGAGGTTAAAATATAATTCTAAATATGATTCTGAAATGTCTTTCTGTTTGAAAAACATCCAAAACCCACCTAAATGCTACATTTGAAGAACAAAGATTATTTTGAAAACACGATTAATTAGTAAAACATTTTGAAAACTGTTCTGTGATTTATCCTATAACTTTTCAGGTTGGGATGTTCATTGAAACAAACCCTGTGAATGGCTCCCTCTTGAATGACTCAGCATTTTCCCCAAGGAAAGGTGTCATTCCATATTTATCAGCTGTCCCCATCCTGAAACACCATGAAGTCCCACCATATGGATCTCTCCACCCAGAGATGTCCTTTCAACCAGGGATTTTGCCCAGCAGGCAGCCGCAAATCAATTGTTGTTTTTTTTCTCCCACCAATATCTTTCACATTTGTATTGCATCCTACTAAAACTCTCCTTTTCCCTCTGTTACAAAGGCCTGGATGCAGGAATGATGAGTTGCAACTCTCAGACAAGATACAGATGTACACATTAGGCCACTGCATGCATTCTCCTTATTAAAGATGAAGCCTCATTTTATATATTTAATCTTGATTTAGTTAACATTTCAAGGGAAAGACAAAATGCTTCGTGTCTCCCTTAATAATAGATGTAACCAGGCCATATCCCATAATACAGAATTGTGCTGCTTTTTAATCAAACTCTCTATTGCTTTCTTCTTTTAAATTACAGATGATCTGTGCCTTCCCAATTTGTCACTCAGCAACGCAGCGATTCCACAAAAACACGTATATTTAAAAAACCCTGAGAAACATCTTGTAATATTCATGCAGCAATGCTGTGTCTTTTTAAACTTTCACTACCTGTGTATTTTAAAGCATTTTTTTTCCAATGCCCTTGCTACCTAATTTGAGAAACAAATCCACAATCCCGAGCCAAACTGAAGGTGGACATATGTGTCCTTGTCTAGTCACTAATGTCCACTATTCCCATGTATTGCAGAGGTTTATCAGCTCCCTCCTTTAAAGAATTTGACAGGAGTTTTTTGCCTTTGGCAATCCAGTTGCAGTCTCATTCTACATCTGTTTTGATTGTCAACCTAATTCTGAGAGCAGTCAAAAACCTAGTCAGATCTCTCATGAATATCTTGGCAGGTTATGGCTTATTTAGGCTACGAGTAGCTCTGTTGGAACAGCATCCAAATATACTACAGATTGACTCGCACAAATATAAATCCCTGAGTGCTCACAATTCCTTCCTGCAAACAATTAGGAAAATGTCTCGTTGAGCAAAGATGCAAATAAGAGTCTGCAGCACCTCCACCAAGTTGTGCCTTGGCTGGTGCTGAGCCTGCCTCAGTTTCCCTTCTTCCCTGCCTGCCTCCTTCCCTGTCTTCCTGGCTTATTCCCTGCCTGCTTTCCTGTCTCCATCCCAACAGCCTCCATACCTGTTTCCCTACCTTTTTCTCTGTTTCCCTCCCTCCCTGCCTGACTCCTTCCCTGCCACCCTGCCTCAATTCCTGCCTCAATGTCTGCCTCCCTGCCTGCACCCCTGCATCCATCTCTGTCTGCCTCTCTCTTTCCCTGCCTCCCCACCTTCATCTCTCCCTGCTTTGCCTCCCTTCCTCCTTCTTTGCCACCCTGCCACAAATCCTACCTCTGTCCCTGCATTCCTGCCTCAAATCCTGCCTCCATCCCTGTCTCAAATCTCACCTCCATCCTTGTACCCCTGCCTCCTTCCCTTCCACCCTGCCTCAAATCCTGCCTCCACACCTCCATCCCTGCATCCTTGCCTCTGTGCCTCCTTCCCTCCCTGTCTCCCAGCCTCATTGCCCATCTCCCTGCCTGCCTTCATCCCTGCCTTCCTCCCTCCCCGCCTCCCTCCGTTGCCGCAGCCTCAGCTGCACACGGGCTGAGCTCTCCTCCAGCTGCAGCGGCAGCAGCAAGGTGAAGCGCGGGAGCTCTTCAGGGAGGGGAGAGCAAATTAAAGCTCACTGCAGGAAAGTTGTGCCCCTGGCACTCTGCTCATGCAACAGCTGCAGATACAACAACGATCATCTGACATTCTGACATATACGTTGAGCAAAGCGCCGAGCGAGCCAATGCCGACACAACCTCGCGCGGGGCTCCGAGTCCCAGCCTTGAGCAAAACAGGTGTATGACATCCTGTTGCCAGTCTTCAGAGGTTATGGCTACGAGGAGAGACATCTGAGAGAGGAGCAGATGAAAATAACAAAGAAGGTTAAGGCTCGGGTTGACAAGCTCATTGATAATGTTTTAGGTGGAACAGACCTGCACGTTGACTACAAATTGCTCCTAATGCCTCCCGTAGACTGCGGGCCCCAGTCGAAGTGAAAATGGGCTCATTCATTACTTTCTGCGAGAAAATTTCTGCAAAAAAGGAACCACTGCGACCCAGAAACTCCAGATGTCCTTTGGGGCCGAGGCTGCAGAGCTGTCTTGGTGCCAGGACAGCAGCATTTATGTCGTGCGGCCTTCAGGCTTCCGTGTAAATAAACAGGAGCAATGAAATCCTTTAGTAAATATTTTTGAATTTGGTGGAAAATCCTGTTGCAGCATTTTGCTTTTTAATGTTCTGAGACTAATTGATTATCTAATAGGAGGCAAGGACATTGCCAGGAAAGGCATTGCTCTCGTGTTAGCATCCAGGACGTGGCTCTTTGTGAAATTTCACTGGAAAGAAAAATTGCATTCGGGGAAGAATTTTAAATCCACTCTTCTAAATTTTCACACTGTAGACATTATGGCCCAGAAACAGCACATGGGCTGCCATTCCTGGAAGTTCATTGCTTCAAGTCACATAGCTCCCTAGGCTAATCAGCCTTTACTAAGTTGCCTTATTCTGGGGAAAGAAAACACATATTAAAGTGAGGCCATGTCTCCATAAAAGATGCTCGGAAGAGCACTGTTGGATATTAAAGTTAGCATCTGCTATTGTCTGGTTAACAATTGGCAATTACCATTAGTTTCCACTGTGGCTGATGGAGTCACAGATGGCTGATTGAGTCAAGTAAGTGCACTTATTCCTATGGAGGGGTGTGCTGTAGCAGGAAAATACTTACACTCACATCACACGCAATCCAGGCAGAAAGTCACGAGGCAGCTTCCAAAAAGTCACTTCCAGCTTGTCTGGCCTGTTTGAGATAAATCCCAAAAGATGCTGTAAAGAAGGGCTGTAAAACCAGAAAAAATAGGATCCAAACTGCAGTTAGGGGTTAATACACACAGAGAAAATCAATTTATTACGACCTGCAAAGATACCACTGTCATTACAGGTAAAGCTGCTGGGAGAAATTTGGGTGGCTTCTGTTCTTTTTTAATAAAACTGGCTTGCTCTGCAGCACATTAAAAACATTCTGCTAATCACAATTTATCATGCTTAGTGGAAAATCTTCGCCACTTGGTTTGCATGTCCTTAATTAGAGATTTAATAAGTAGACAACTGTTTAAACACAGTCACTTTGCTCATTAATGTCCTGTACCTTGGTTTGATTTAACACCTATGACTGCAAATACATTGTGCCATTCCATAATGGGACTTTTGTGCTTCTCATGGTTCCGAGGGGTTAAATTCAAATGTGCCTTTCACATCTGCATGTTGGAATTCTGAATTCCTGATAGTTTTTACCTGGCGTGTCTGTTGCACTTTTCACCTGACCAGATCTTGAGATTTCCCACTCATGGCTCAGGGGATGAGTGAGGGGATGGCCTCCTCCACTGGAGGACTGAGACAGGAGTTCTGCTGTGTGTTGTCCTTTCCCAACAGGAGAATCCCTACCTTGTCCTGCCCAGAACCAGTCCAAGGCCTAAAGTTATTTAAAAATACCCAATCCCTGGCAGTGCCAATGGGATCCAGGAACCTCCTACCTCCTGGCTTAAACCATTGTTTGCTGTTCCCACCCCAGGTGGCACCACTGCTCCTGTTACTGTGAGATCCCAGTTTGCCAACCTCTCCCATGACAAACACAGCCACTCACAATTCCTGTAGCATCAAATCCTGCTCTTATCCTCCCCAGAACACTTTGAGGATTGTGATCACTTTCCTTGAGCCAGCGAGGGAGGATCAGCTGAGCTTGGAACAACTGCAGACAGCACAGGAGAGTCAGATGAGGCTAAGGCCACCAACTGGCTCTTGATCATCTCAGGGGAGTTTGGATCAGGTCCTGAATAAATCCCAGGCATGTTTTGCCTTGAAAAAAATTTCCAAGATTAGTTTTCCAGCCCTATTACATCTTCAGAGACTCCAGACATTATTGGATGTGAGGACGTTCATAGCAGGCATTTGGAACAAGGTGATCTCTAAGGTCCCTTCCATCCCAAACCATTCAGTGATTCTATATGGAGACCTAGAAATAAAAAATAAAACAAACAAACCAGTGAAACTCCTTTGTCTCTCTCTTATTTCTGACAAGCATTTTCAAAACACCTTTGCCAATCGGTTCTTAGAAAGCCGCGTTACCATTTTCTGCAAAACTCTCTCCGGGGTGCGCTTACAGCACGCCTTGCACGGGGAGAGGATGGGGTGAGGACACATCACACCCATGGCAGGGGCTCTGGGAAGTGATTTTGGTGCTCTTAGCTCAGAGCCTGGGCTCCCTCACAGCCCCGATTTGGCAGCGAGCTCCGCGTTTGCTCGCGAGGCGCGAGGGGAGCTCGGCTGAGCGCACCCGGCCCTCCCTCGCTGCTGCCTCCCTTCCCTCCACACTTCATTCATTACCAAAACAAAAAGAAAAGGGAGAAAACCCCCAAATCAGGCTCACTGTCGAGCTATCCCTCCCATTTCTGAGGACGGCTGCCAAGCTAACACACAGATGATTTTTCTTGGCATCTTTATTTTTCGATGATGTTTTTTCAATGCTTAGCATTAAGCTGAAATATTATTTGCCAGGGATCACTGCCCATCAGGTGCTTTATTACAGATGGAATTAGATTTCTTTACAGTTGCACTGAAAGAGGAGAGAGGGATAATGTGAGTAGCTTTTTAAAACTGACAGTCTTTTCAGCAGAGCAGGAAAAAACTCACTGCCCTTCCCTGATCAAAACTGTTTCCCTTATCCCTCCCAAATTAAAATTTGATTTAAACAAACAAATAAATAAATGAGAGGGAAAAAAAACCAGCTAAATGCATTTATAGTGCTAGAAATATATTTTTCCAGCAGGAATATTTTTATTCCTACAGATTTAACCATCAGTTTGCTTGGTTTCACTCAGCAAGCAGCAGCGAAAATCCCACAGCTCTTTACAAGAGGATATTCCTGAGGAATATCTTCTCAAGGGAGATGGGGGGAAAAAAAAAAAAGAAATAACACAACCCTAAAGGTAAGTTTTGGGAACATTTGGTGCCAGTAAGACAAAGCTCGTTGCCGCGGTGCCCGGCGCTGGCAGAATTCCACGCGATCCCGCCCGGTGCTCCGCTGTGCATCCTTCTCCTGTGCAGGGAAGGCACAATAAACCAGCCAACGTTGGCTCCCACACAAAACATGTTAACTTCGGGACATGCCAGGCAGCCTCCCAACCCGTGTACGCTTTCAAAAGGGCAGATTTATTTTCAAAGGAAACTCCTTCTGCACGTTTCTCTCTGAAGCGGCTTTAAAAGGGTTTGGTGGGGTCTGGGTGGGGTTTTTCTGAGAGGGAGGGGAAGGTCAGAGAGATTTTTTTTTGGCCTCCAATCCAGCGAAGAAACCTAAATTTTGCACCTGCATAACGCTGAAGGCAGAGGCTGGATAAAGCTGTAAATTGTTTAACAGCCAATCTGGAGAAGGAGCAGCGCTCAAAAACATAATACCTCTGGAAGGCTGGAGGCAAGATTCATTTAAACAGTTTTCACTGTCATCGATGTCACCAATTTGAAGCTTGTCTTGTTTACCGGATGAAGGTTTCACACTGTGTCAATGTTCTGCCAGGATTCGGCATTAAAATGAGCAGTTAGTACAAGTCAGCCATAAACATGGCAGATCTGTTAGACTGGCAGAAGCCACCGCGAGCTCCCTGGTGCAGCTTTTAAGCACTTGGCATGCTGCTAGCTCAAACTGGAGAGGGGGCTGTGAGCATCATTTGGGCCTGAGTGCAATGCACTTGAAATAATTACTTTAATCAGCAAAAGTTAATTACTTTAAATCATAAATTAATGGCGGAGCATTTGGCAGAGCCTGATGTGTGTGGCGAAGCTGTCAAGCAAAAATCACAGGTGAACCTGCGACCCCGTCTCAATATCACTGGATGAAAGAAAGGAGCTCACCTACTGTGCGTGCCACTTCTGCCACATTAAAAAGAACTCTTTGTAACAGGAGAACAGCCACCTTAAACTGTCACCTATAAAAAAGGGACTATAAACAAGCAGATTGCTGCTAAGCAGGTGCTGCCGGAGGAGTTGGCCCTTGATAATAATAAGATCTTAAAATGGCATCTGCCTTTATTTTATAGCACAATTGGAAAGATGGTTAAAAGTAATAAACCCAGCTGATATGTTTTATGAGTTAGTAGTTAGCAGTGTTTGTGGGGGAGGGATCCAAGATTTGGGGGGGAGATGGAGAAGACGGGGGGCAGCTTGAAGATGCGTTGAGGGGAAGGGAGAGGGCACGGAGAGCGGGGTGAGGCTGCTGCTCAGCGTCCCCAGCCCCACACTCTTTAGGTTGCATTTCTTATTTCACCTGACAGCCACTTCCAATCTGAGGCAGCACCATGGAAGAGCCCAGGAAAACCATGAAAACCCTTCTGCAAATCCATCCTTTACAGCTGTTCCTTAAGGAAGAGCCCATACTTGACTTGGCTGAGTTTTGTGTCATTGTTTGGGAAGACAAGGTGTGTCTTGTTAAAAAACATTTGGGCTATTTACCCATTAACAAAAAAATATAACCAACAAATTAAAAATAAACAAGAAGTTTATAGTAAATAACTTCAAAAATTTGTGAATGAAAACAGGAAGATAAAGCAAAGCTATGTAGTCACCACACAGAGCTCTGAGATCGTTGAATCAGTTTCTGAAATTCAGAAGAGAAGGAGAGCAGAGAACATTTGGAGAATATTGAAGTTGGGAAAAACACCTACAGCATTTAGGAAAATAATATAAAGTTAAATCATACAAAAAAAAGAAAAAAGGTTTCTTTTGGGGGGAAAGAAAGAATGTTTAAACTTAAAGTCATGAACATATTCATGTCTAGGGCCATCTATGTATTTAATAAACACAATAAATATTGCTATAAATACTAACAGATACATCAAATATAATTCATTCCTAAATCAATTACAGAATCAGACTTTCCAAAGGAGGGGAAAAGCTCTGGGTACCTCAATACTCTGGATTTTTTCAGGGTGATGCAGCAATCCCAGTTCCACAACACCAGTGCATTAAGGGCACCTTGCAGTCTGCCCAGAGCTGTCTATGGCACCTAAGGAGAAAACAAAGGTGGAAAAGTGTAATGGGCTGCACTCAGTTCTATGAGGTATTTCCACAAAATACATCAGGACAGAATTTTCTTTTTTTACTGGTACCTAAGAAAACCCCTTTATCTCCCATCCAACCTCCTGTCTCATAAAAAGCCACCCAAAAGGGAAGAAGGAAGGGAAGATGCAGAGCATCTCTCAGATGTCCCTTACCTCTGCCATGTGCTCTGAGTGCAGTCCTGGTGAGCTTGGATGAGAGAATTTCCCCAGGGAAGATGTTTCAGACCTTCCAGTCATCCCTCCCATCACTGACCTTCACCCACTGCTCCTTGGAGAATTCCCGGGGTTTGGCTTTGGGGCACAGGGTGTGGAGCTGTCACCTGAAGCCAGAGGAAGGTACTGCACATTCGCTGGGTGGACTTAAATGTATTTTAAAATACTGAGTTTTTAAAATTTTACTTCAGCTGGGACTGACAAATTCCTAAATTTGTATTGGGCTGCTGTTCTGCCTCTTTCTGGTGAACCTCAAAAACACCGAGTCAGATTTCCCAAAGCCTGCAACTGCTTTTTTTCCCCCAAACATCCTCCTACTGCAATTTTGTCCCTCTCCAGTGTAGAAGAAGAGCCATCAGGAGCTTCTGTTGCCAACAGCACTGTGGAAAACTGTTGATTTAGGCTGTGCTGAGGTTTGCTCTGCAGCTCAATAATTCACAAGTGTCCAAATGAGCTCTGCATTGACAGCATTATTGGTGCCCCTGCTAATCCTACAAAACACACCAAACTATAGAGCAGCATTTTGATTAAATTCCTCAACTTTCCATGATCCTAGACACTGTTTTATGCATGACCTTGAATGCACATAACCAGAAATTTTCAATTCACAGAGACCTTCTCTTTGCAAAATATGGTAAGTGCATCAGCAGCGGATGTCTAAGTAACAGCATCCAAAATTTAATCAAAGATTGCCTTGGACAACTGCAGAAAGTCAGGCTCTCCCTCAGCGAGATAACTTGCCAGAATACTCATTGCAGAGGTTGCCAGAAAGGTGACTGAATACACAGGCTGAAATTACTTCCCTGGGCTTTCCTTTGTTCCACAGAGGTGCTAAAGTTTTTAATATTACTGTTTATTAGAGATGTCCTTTTAGTCTGCAACAGCTTGGGTCAGCTCTGGTGGATCCTGGGGTTGGGACCTCCGGTGGAGGAGAAAATATCCACTAAACTCCCTGAAAAAAGGGGATCAAAGATTCCCACAACCACAATCCCTGAAAAAAGGGGATCAAAGATTCCCACAATCACAATCCCTGAAAAAGGGGGATCAAAGATTCCCACAACCCCAGAGCAGGGAGAAAACTGCACAGACAGTGCCATGGGGAGCAAGGAGTGCTGGGGTGTTTTTTTTCCCCAGCAAACACAAGCCCTGGGGGAGATTTATGAGAGGGTAACTGCCACCAGTACAAATACCAGCCTTTCCCCATAAAATAGTGAAGGGAAATTATTGTTTAACCAACTACAATTAAGTCATGGCAGCCCAGGTGATCATCAGGGTACCCCACTGAGCTCTGCCCCATGGCTGGTCCAGCCTGCCCCTCCCTAAAACCACCAGATCCAGTTTTTTCCATCTCCAGGACGATATGGCCTCAAAACACAAGATTAGCCTGGAAGGTGTTAGCAAATCCAAGGGAATTTGGATTTCTTTATGAGCTCCTCAACACATAAAATCACTCATGCTCTGCAAGAAACTGGTCTGCTCATCTGGCCCGGAGCTCCCGCAAGGTTCAGCGTGCTAAAGCCGTTTGGAACAATAAGCTGGAACGCAACAGTTTGTATCGCCAAACCTCGGATATCTTCAATATTTACATCTGCTGGCCTCAAATCTCTGCTCTGCACCCCTTTTCCCAGGCCCTGTCCCTGGCAGGAGCTGAGCACACAGTGGCACTGATGAGCAGGGCCAGGCAGCTGCCAAAGCACGGCGGCACGGAGAGACCCGGAGCATCGGAGCACGCCAACCTTCCAGGCAGCAGGCACCACCAGGAGCAGCTACCTGGAGGGACAGGGAGCATGGAACTGTGCTCTTCCACTGTTATTCAGGGATGTTTCATCCACTTCTTTATTAGTATTCCACCCTAAACACGCACTGAAGCAACTGGATGCTAAGAAAGGATGGACTTAACAGAGCATTCATTTTTTTTTTTTTAATATTTTTTTCGTCCTCAGCACCCAGGCTGTTTCAAATTAAGGAGAATCCGGCTTCAGGAGTCTGTGCTATTTTAATCATTCCAATGTGTCCAGTACGGGAGATGAACTCAAAAGGTGAATATTAAAAGTAGTTGTGGAATTCAGTCATTTCACGAATGAACACATAATAGCCAAAGGCAAAACCGGAAGGCAACTTCACTTCCAATCAGTGTTTTCATTTTATTGAAACCAGATTGGAATTCCTGGAAAGAAGCCTACATATCACATCTTTAATACTAATTTTCATATACTCCAGTAAAACTGTCAGGGTGAATCAGTTGTTGAAGAAAGCTTCCTGTATAATTTACAGATGTACCTCCCTGTAGCCTGCGATTTCGTCCTGAATCAGAAATGTGGTTTTGATCACGCTCACAGATTTCCTCTCACCTGCACAGGTTTGCCTCGGCTCTAATTTGATTATTAAAATGGGATGTTTTATGGCAAAGCTGGTGATAAAAGGGAGCCAGCTGCTGTGTACCAGCCAGGCTTTCCTTATGTGCTGCTACACATCCCCACGTGCACCTCGCAGAGGAGCTGCACGTCTGAACACAGACACACAACCCCAAATCCATCTTCTCAGCACGAAACAACACCAGGACACCTAACCACTCCATCTATTTCATGCAAAAAACCTCCCAAAAACCCATCAGAAAGTGGCATTTCCAACGGGAGATAACGACAGCCCTTGGATGGTGGCTGTGAGAGCCTTTCCTGCTAAGCCCCATCACAAACCCAGCGCTGAGTGTTTGAAGCCAGCGGGGCTGGGTGGCCACCAGCCACAGAGGCCGCTCCGTTTTGCACTGATAGCTGCTCTTTTTGTTTCCCCACGAGCTGCCAGGCTGCCAAATCCTCCTGCCAAATCCCTTCCCTGCAAGCTCCAAGAAGAAAGGAGGGCGAGAACACTCGGGAGCTCCCCCCTCCACTCTCCTTGTGTTGATTCCCTCGAGTGCTGCATTATTCCCGCACCGGGAAGGAGGGATGGGGTCAGCAGCGGGATCTGGGGTTGTTGTAGGGTTGCTCCAGCTTTAGGAATTGTCAACGCTTCCATTAAATCTCCATTAATCTGCGGTTTGTGACTCATCTCTAAAAATTTGCTCAGGCTGCAGGAACTTGGCAAACAAGGAGTGTGTTGTGGGCTTTTCGTTGTTATCCCCCTTCAGTTGTCAAAAAATCCATGGTTTGGCTGCTTTTTAAGCATCTTTTGACACGTGTATAAAATGTTTATTAGTTTCAGACATTTTGGGGCTTGTAAAACTCAAAATTATCTTCATTATTAAAAAATGAAATTTAAGGAAGCTGGAGGGCATCTCCAGAGACTTTGACACAAATCCTGACGAGGCCACATGTATAAATAAGAGTTTCCTCGTCTCAGACCTGTCTCCACCCATGTGCTTCACAAAACCAGGGCTCTGCACAATGAAAATTCCTCAGGAAAAATGAGGCAGCACCAGGTGAGCTGGTCAAGCCATGGACAGGAGGGGTTGGTGCTTCCCAGCCTGCTCCACAACCAGGAAAAGAACTCAATGACCCCCTCCCCATATTCCAGCATCACAGCATCCAGCCAGAGGTGATAGAAAAATCTGAGCAGAATGTTGAAATCTGCTATTAAATATTCCAGTCTGTACTTAAACTGATCTAATTGTGGGGGAGGGAAGAGAGAAAGTGCAGGAGAATAGCTGAGGAACCAGTGGTTAACCAGCCAAATATCACATATGACATGTTCCTTCAGCCAAAACCTCAATTCAGCTTTTTGGGGTGAAAATGTGTTGTGTTCTCACACAGGGAGTGGAGTAGTAGTGTCCTGGCATCCAACTCCCAGCACCTCAAAACAGCAGGATGCTGAACAGCCCCACCCCAAAATAAACCAGAATATACTCAATTCAACTTCTCTTTGTATTTGAATTTCTGTCAGCGCCATCTACTTCAATCCTTGATGCTTTTTGGTTTTGTTTTGTTGGGGTTTTTTTTGCTTTGGTTTGGTTGTTGGTTGTTTGTTTGTTTTTTTTTTTTTTTTTTGTTCCCCCAAAATATAGGATGATTGTCTTCTTTTCAGTATTTAAAAAAAAATTGCTTTAAAAATGTAGCAGCACAAGTGGGTTAATGCACGAGCCTCTCACCTCCAGAGATGTGGTTTCAAAGTTTGGCTGGGCTGTCACATCACAGGCTCAGGGCTCCCTGGCACGTCTGGATGCAGCCATTCCATCACTGGGCTGAAGGGATGGGTTATCACAGGGCAAGGCTGCAGCACAAAGCAAGAAATGAGGTTAGGAATTACATAAACTTGGAATTTCTGAATTAGATTCAGCTCTTTCTCCAGCTAACAGCTAAATCCAGCAGCATCCATGCATTCAAGCCTATGGAAGCTGGGTGGAGGTGTTTGTCTGACACCCTGATGGGATTGGGATTTTAAAAACACATATTGAGGTCTGTTCTGTCAGCAAAGCGTGTAAACACACCCTGAGCTTCAAGAAATTGATATGCTTAAATATGCTTTATTTAAATTTATGATTAAATAAATATGCTTTAAAAATGATATCTGATCTATTTTAAATATTTACAGTTCATGTTGCATAATTAACTTTGAAAAGTGATGTTTTTAAGGATGCTGAGGCCCAGAGTGGTGCCTACACCTGGAGTTTGGGGTGCTGTGGAAGAAACTCTCTGAGTACCAAGGCTGCATCACTGCTCTCCAAGTCAGTAACAACATTCCATAAATCCCTCTGGAGCTCTTCCCTGCGGTGTTGGATGAGAGTCCCAGTAGGAATCCAGAGCTCCCTATGGAATGGAGAAAAAAAAAGAAGATATTGTTTATTCCTGTTGTGACAGAAGAAAACCAAGAATTTTTACCATCCCCAGACAATTATCAGGCTCGTCTCTCATTGCCTGACTCTGCCTTTTCCCAAACCCAGACTTACAGATTGATCCCAAGGGATTGCTTCCTCTAGAGTCCTCCAGACATTCTTCTAGTTACTCCTTGAAAAGTCCAACCCAAACCCTAATTTTCTTATTCATGCTTCTAATTAAAATATCCCCGTATCTAGCCTGCATCAACCATACACATCCTTATTCTGCCTTACTCCCATCCTTCTGAAACAGCTTTTGTTCAGGATTTTCAGACCTGCATGGGTGGAAAATTGGCCACCCCAGCACCTCTTTTTTTCCAGTGTTGCAGCAACATCAACTTTGAGCAGCTCTCAGTGAATGGATAGAAATTAAAATTAAAATTACAGTAGATGAGCAAAAATCCCATCAAACCCAAATCCTTCAAAAGGCACAAAAGGCAAAAGACCTAGAAATTTGCTTTAAACAAGGAAAAAGGTAAATATTAACTGTCTGTTAAAGGCAACTGGAAATATTTTGCTTCCCAAAATTTCCTTGCAAACTGTGAGATTTCTCTGTGTTTGGTCTCTTTTCATACTTTTCCCTCAGCTCCCACTGCAGATCCCATCACTTCCCAACAGCCCTGGGTGGGTGGATGGTCCCTCCAACCTCACAGGACAACTCTTTCCTTTTTTGGTTTTGCTGAACTATGTCACAGATCAAAAAATGTCACAACTGCATTTCAAAAGATGGTGTTTTGTTTTTTTTTAAATCTCTGTCTCCCTTAAAATTTACACAAAGTGATATGAAACTTTTAAACTTTTTTCTGTGTGTGATACTGAGTGGTGAGCCCACAATCCTGTGGAGAAGGCAGGGACATCTCCAGCAGCAATCCAAGGGCATTGGGTGAGCACAGCCCTAAAAACCTTCTGAAGTAACCAGGATAAAACAAGAAACAAAAATATTTCTGTGTAATTATATGGAAATGATAGAAAACCTCAGAAATTTATCACAAATCTCTAATCCAGAAGCATTCACATCAGTGCTTCCTGCAGCATTTTTGTTTTATCAAATCATACAAAAGGAATCCAAACCCAGGAGGGACCAAGAAACACCTTGAGGAATGAGGGTCCAAGATTCCATTTGAGCATCAAAGCTCATAAAAGGGTTGAAAGGATGGATCTTGGAAAGAATTTTTTTTGTAGCATAAAGCAGAGATAAGGCTTGGGATCCTGAAGCACAAACTGAGGACTCCCCTTTTCCTGGCAGAGCACCAAACCAGCAGATCTGTAACTTCCAGCATCATTCCATCACTGTGGAAACCTGGATTCCACCAGATGAGGCTTCCTGCTGAAATAGTTGTCATTTTCTTGGAGGCTCTGGAAGCAGAACCAAAAGCCTCTTCAGTGTGGATGGGAGGATTGGGAAAGGTGGCGAAGGAACAATTCTTGGAAAAAGAAAAACACAAAAAGCAAACAGGAATTTCTTAGTTGAAGCCTTGTTCCAAGTCCAGAGTCAGATTTTCGTACCTGAACTTTGGCGAAGCAGCAACTCCCATTCCTTCTGCTTTCCTGGGAAACAAGGGGGACTCTGGTCAAGGAGTGGATGTTGGTGCTGCATTTTTGCCAGGATGTGGCAGGGAATGTCCCCGTGCCCCAGCTCAGTTCCAGCCCTGACTCAGAAGGTGATTCCTCCTTCACCAGGGAAGTGTCACTGCAGGACATCAAGGACTTCCCAGGGAGTGATTTGGAGGATTCTTCCCAGTAGGAAGTGATCCACTGGGATCAGGGGATGTGCATGAGCCTGACAGCATCTCCCAGCTGGTCACATTTGCACGATTCCTCTTTTTGAAGGACTGAGCAGCTTTGGCAGCCAGTGGTGCCCAAAAAATCCTGTTACACAGGACAGGGAGACAGGAAGGACACGCTGCCACCTTCACTGTGCCCTTCAGGGTAAATTACAAACCTCAAGAGCTGCTTCTTCAAATTCCAACTGTTTTTTCTCCCTTCATTTTGATTTGCAGTGCCTCAAACAAACGAGCCTGGGGCTGGCAGCGAGCGTTGTGCCTTTTGGAGCAGGATGAGGAAAGCCTTTGTCCTGGCTCTGGAGGGCAGCCAGAGCAGAGGCCTCTGCATGGAAAGACACGTGCCTGGAGAAGGCAATATTTTGTCATATTTTCTCCCTTTTGGTTAGAGTCCAATATCAGATCTCAGCTCACCTGGTGCAGACAATTAAAAAGAAAATCCCACAAACACTAGGAATAGTTGCAGAAGGCCAGAAAGAAAAATATCGGAGGGGGAAAACCAATCAATTTTCCAAAAATAAATCCTCTCTCAAAAAAGCGTATCCAAACACTCAGAGCTGTGAATAAAATTATCAGACCCAATAAATATTTTATGCTGCCATTCTAATTGCCAAAAAAAAAAAAAAAGTTAATTTCTGAAGCAAAGTTTCTTTTTTTTAAATCATCTTTATTTTTAAACCCCTAACATAATGACTGAATGCCTAATACGAACTCGATAAATATTTTAAAGCTTTCTTTGGGAAAAAAAAAAAAATTTCAAAGCTGAACTTGAGCAGGAGACCACAGGGAAGTGTCTAATCTTTAGTTGGACGCCTGGCACGGCCCCGCTCCGGCCGGTGCCAGCATTGCATTCTGACAGAACAAGTGTTGCATGAGATGTGAAGGATGACTCCGGTCTGCCGAAAAACCCTGGAGCAGGTGTTCCTCATCCTCATTTGCAATGGAGCATGGCCCCTGGCTCAGTGAGCTGGAGCAAATGCGCTGGCAGGCCCCATCATGTACCTGCGTGCTGAGATGCACTAATGATAATGGATGCAGGCCTATTAACCAGCCCATTTGTAATGGCACACAACGCTGATTGCTCGGGGAGTGAGTCAGCGCCTTTCCAAGGGGAGCGGGGCATGCCGGGAACCCATGATCCTCTGAGCCTCCCTTCTGCTCCGCTGCTCCACGGCTCTGTTAGGCTTTACTTAATGATACAAATGAATACATGATCTGCTACATGATTATACACCCGGAGAAGGCGCCGCGGGCAGCGCCAATCCGCGCCGGACCCGCACGGGTTTGAGCGGTTCTCTGGTTGGGCTGGGCTTGATCTGGGAAGCACCAGCTCCATGGGAGAGTCAAGGGTCCGACAAGCACGCCTAAGCTTGGGGATTTGCAGAAAGCTGCTGCTGATCTTTGAGTGAATTTTTTGGGGCGTCTAGGGAAAAACATTCTGCTCGGCTTCTACCCTTCGTTGCCTGGCTTTCCTTGGGAGGGAAAATCCTCCAAGAGCAACCTTTAAAAACGCACACCGGAGCTTCATCGAGGCTTGTGTTGTTCTTAAATAACTCCTCTGATGCGTTTTATATAAACGACTCCTGCTGAAAGCCCGCTCCCTGTCTGTGGAATAACGAGGGAGCTCGGAATGGACGCTCCTGTAAAAAGCACTCGTTAATAAATAGATCACATTGCTTGTAGGGACCCAATTCCAGGGCCAGCTTAGTTAAACAGGCCCTGTTGGGCCAGAACATTGCAATCAGCAGAATACACTGTAATTATTATTGTAAACTCAAGGCCTGGATTTGCTGTGTTCTTGGCAAACCCCAATAAGCTCCTTACGCTGCCGGTGCTGCAGCAGCTCTTTGGATTCCTCTGCAAAATGTGCAAAAGGGCTCTTTTGTCACTTTTTTTTTTTTTTTTTGGAAAATAGGTGTTTTGGCTGCCAATCTGGTCTAGCAGGCGAATCTCTCCAATTATTTTCCTTAATAAAACACCCAGCAGACAACACATGGAAATTTATGAGAAAGATCAGCCCTTACCTGAAGTTGTAACAACCACTTTGTATAAGTGCAGTTCCCAGTGCAATGCTTCACAACTGAAGCTGTGTAAGCAGAAAAAAAAAAAGACAATTTGTGCACATAAATTCCTGCATCAAAATTACCTGGCACATTCTGGTGGCTTTCCACCAATAACGCAAACAAGGAGAAATAAAGCTTAAAAGTTGATTGAATTAATTATTTGAGCATCTTTATATCTAAAAGCAATTATATCCCATCAGCNGCAATGTTCCACACCTGAGGCGGTGCAAGAAGAAAAAAAAAAAAAGACAATTTGTGCACATAAATTCCTGCATCAAAATTACCTGGCACATTCTGGTGGCTTTCCACCAATAACGCAAACAAGGAGAAATAAAGCTTAAAAGTTGATTGAATTAATTATTTGAGCATCTTTATATCTAAAAGCAATTATATCCCATCAGCCAGATTGGATCCAACTTCCCTAATTTTTTTCTGCTTTTCCCTTGGCAGTCAAAGATTTGAGTTTGAATGACAATTCAGCCAAAAAAAAAAAAAAAAAAAAGAAAAGAAAAGAAAAGAAAACCAACAAAAACCCCACCTAACGTAAAAGAGGTATATACACACCACACATCCACAATGGTCAGGTAAAGGCCATAAATAAATGCCCACATAGATATAACCAAGAGAAAATCATATTATGGGAAAATGAGTCTGCTGACCCAGAAAATATCCTGTCTAGAGAGTTCATAAAGAATGTGAGAAGAATGAGGGACTTGGCTGTTAAATTCAACATCCCAATATTCCCAATTATCCGTGTAAAATTTTGCTGCTCTGATTTTGCCTTTACTCAACTTGCTGCTTTAAGAACCAAACTTGGCAACCCAATCCCCCACCCCCAAGTCCTCACAACCCCCTTTGCTGGCAGCCATCAAAGGGGCTGGAATTTCTCTATATGTATTGTACAGTATATTTCAAAGGAATTTTTTCTGCCATGCACAGTATATCAATACTCAATGTGGGAGTAATTTAACTTCTTAATTTATTGCAGCAGTAACAGCATTTTCAAACTGGTCATAAAATATTCTTGTACTCTTCTAATCTGGGTTTTCAATGTTCTATAATGGGAATTCTATGAATAATATTGGGAAGTGAGAGATATTTTATACGGTATCTCTAAGGGAACAGTGTTATTGCATAAAAGTTAGGTGACATGGGAGAGACTGATAGAGGTGGTGTTTAAAAAAAATTTACCCTTCAGGATTTGTCACATGAATAATAATGATTTAGTGACATTTTTTCCTTCCTAAAAATCCAATCTGCTCCAAGATAAGGTTACAAAAATATGTTCTAATTATGGATGGCTCTGAAGCATAGAGAGCAAACACAGCGAGTATCAGCTATCTAATGGCCATTGCAAACGAGCCAAATACCCTCTCCTGTCCATTTTTGAATATATTCTGATTATTTTTGGTGTCTTGCTATTATTAAGGCCCCAGTGAGATCAAGGTCCTGCTGTAGGACATGCCTCAGAAACAACAGGCACCTGCTGGAAGGATCTGCACTCACCACCCACTGCAGAGAGGAGAAAGGAGGGAGAGGAGTGGAGAGGGAAGAGAGAAGAGGGGGGAGAAGAGAGTGGGGAAAGGAGAGAAGAGAGGGGAAAGAGGAGAGAAGAGAAAAAGGATCACTCTCCTCTTCTCCCAGGCACGGCTGGAGCTGGATTCCCCCAGACCCTAAAGGAGGGTCTGCAATGATCCAGGCACAAAAATCTCTCAAATCCCAACTCATGCTGCCTTTTAGGAAGCAAGATGAAGATGTTTTCTAGTCACAGGATGGAATATTAGAGGTGTCCTTCCAGGCAGGGCTGTGTGGATGCTCAGAGGTCCTGGCACCACGGTGTTGCAGCATTTCCAGCCGTGCTTGCCTTCCCTGGAGGCTGTTTTTTGAATTTCCTTCCAAGGAGTTTTGTCCTCTGATACTCCCTAGAGGTCAACAACAGCCCGTCTCACACCTTTTTGATTGGCACACAATTTTGTTTTGGCTGCAAAGAGAACTTTGTCCTTGCCCTAAATCAATGTTCAGCCCCGAGCTTTCCCGCTTTGCAGAGGCAGGGTGGGCAGTGCTCCGGAGGGCTGGGGGCTGGCATTGCTCCCTCTCCCCATCCACACCCACTGCCAGCAGCTCCAGCCTCGAGGCAGCACCCTGGGCTCCACCACCCCACACACCCAGACCCTCGTTTTTCCATGAAATCTTCGTTTCCTTGCATTCCTGCAGCAGCAGGTTTCCCCTTATTGTGCTTTCTGTTCTTCAGCACTCCTGGTGAAATTTATTGTTGTAAAGCGCCCT
The DNA here is from genome assembly GCA_013400435.1 of Pycnonotus jocosus. NCBI lineage: Eukaryota > Metazoa > Chordata > Aves > Passeriformes > Pycnonotidae > Pycnonotus > Pycnonotus jocosus. The sequence continues at coordinate 142,448 of VWYP01011360.1, forward strand.
GAGCACACTGGCAGGGAAAGACAATTACCCAGCATTTCCAGTCTCAGAGAAGTGTAATTGTGATATATCTGTGTGCTACCTTCCAACACAGTCCTGTGGGCTGGGTCTCATCTTTCCAATTCCACACGGTTGTCTTGATGCCCCCTGTCCTGTTATCCCTGCAGGTGGGGGCTCTGTCCAGCCTCCTGCACTTCAAAATAACCTTTCTATAGTCAGACACCAGTCAGGGACTTGGGATTGAGGCACAAAGTGCAATGCACCACTATCATCAGTATTTCTAATAATTCCAATATTATTCCGTTCACATCATTTAAATAAGAGCTTTTCCTCAACCTCATCTTTGGTGTAAAATTAGAGGATTCTGGATGCTTTTTGGTGGAAATGCTTTCCTGGGACACATCCACTCAAAGAACCCAAAGCATGAAAAACTCAACAACACAGTGAACCAGTCCCTGCCCAGTTTTCCTGTGCCATAATTTTTGGATAGAGACCCAAAATGAGCCCAACCCAGCAAGCTCAGGGCAGAGTCATCCTCCCAGGGCACATCACTCTCCAAGCCACATGAGGGGACAGTGTGTTTGGGACCAGCCAGCTGGAGCAGATTGTTCTGGTCCTCAGCAGCTTTCATCTGCACCACAAGCTCTAAAATCAGGGGTGAACCAGCAGCTTCTTCCCAGCTTACCCTGATGGTAGAGGCAGCAGGTTTTGGGATCTTAGGGAGACACAGAGCTCATTCATGGGAATGAGAATTTCCAGGGCAGACCATGTGGCTCTCTAAGGCCTCAAAATATCAATGCATGAAATGCTGTCCCAAAACACATCATTTTCCCCACTTTTTGTGTTTTTATTCACTGTCATTTGGGCATTTATTGGGAACTAAAGCACACAGGGACACAGTTTAGTGATGGAGTTGGCAGTGCTGGGATAACAAATGGACTCAGTGATCTTAGAGGGCTTCTCCAACCTAAACCATTCTGTGGTTCCAGGATTAAGCACAACTGTACAAGGATCCCGTGGGATTGGCCATCCTGGGCTGGTCCAAGGGTCCATCTCAGCTCCCAGAGGCCACACCCAGGGAGGGCTGGAAGAGTTGGAGCAGGGAGCAAGTCTCCTACAGCTCTGCTCTCAGTTCCTGGAGATTTGAGTAAGAAACTCAAAACTGAAAACTTCTGGCCCAGCTCTTAGCCCCAACATTTTCTTGTGCCCTGTCCCCCTCAGGAGCCGCCTTTGACCCTCCTTCTATACGTGCTGGTATAAATTTCCTACATATTCTTTTCTAATATTTTCCCCTAATATTTCTTCATATAATTCATCTTTTTCCCCCTTTGACACTGCTGCTGAGCCCTGACTGCCCACGAGTGCCTGTATACAACTGCCCAAGACCAGGCTTGACTATCCCTAAGCTGATCTCTCCATTCCCTGCAACCATTAATTATTTTACACAAGAAATGCCAAGCAGCTGGAAGCTTGGGAAGAATCAGTTATGAGCTGACTTGAGAAGGATACGGGATGGATGCAAAGGGCAGGTGGCAGAAATCCCACATATTTTCACCATCACAGAGCTTCACATCAATCCAGAATTTTTTTTGCAAGACCCAAAGCACCCCTGCTGCTTGGTCTGAGACATGAAGGATCTTGTGTCTGCTTTTATGTGTGTTAGCTCTGCTGAATTCTTCTAACTGTGAGCACAGCTGGGCTTTAGTTCCCTCTAAAGCTGACCAAAGGCAGCAGGATTTCCAGCATCACATCCGTGGCTTTGCTCATGTGTGCACCCAGGCTTGTACACACACACATATGGAAATTTTTCCACAAAAAATAAAAAAAAGTTTCCAGGTAAAAAGAAGCTTCTGAGGTTACCAACGGTGCAGGTTAATTGACATTTTTTCAGTGTCACTGCTTGTGCCTTCTGGTATAGATAAGGCTGAGAGGAATAATAATTTCCCTGCTTGGCTACCCATTTCCAGAGCTGATGGTCAGTGGCAAAACATCTGGAGCTCAGTGAGAGCTCCCTTGAAAATTAAGAAAACTCCGGAATTCTAAGAGTTTCAGCAATATATTTCAAACAACATTTCGAGCTCAAATAAATTACTTTTTGGACAAAGCAAAACAAAAACACTTCTGTGAGACAAAAACATTTTCCTGGACTGTGTCCAAGCTCTGCATTTGCCAAAATTCAAAGTTATGCCCGAGGGAGAGCAGAGCACCTTTGGCACATCTGCTGGAATGAGGAGAACTGTGTCTCTGGCTATGGTGAAGGAGGAGGAATGTAGCAACTTAAGCCTGCTTTTTGGGGTCAGGAAGCACAGAAGAAGTGATGAAAAACAGCCCAAAGCAAGAGGAGAGTGATTTCGTTTCTCTTCCGTGAGACCGCCTCAGTGGCTCAGGGAGGGGAGGGAGGAGTAAAAGGGGGGAAAGCTGTAAAAAAACACAACAAGAATGAACAAAAACTGAAAGTGTCTTGGCTGGCGTGTCTGGGGTTTGATTTTGTTTTTTCCTCTCTTTCCCATCTGCAATGGCTTTTGTAGCGATATCAAAACCAAGAAGAGAGAAAGGGGATCAAAGAGCCTGAGCAGCTTCGCTGGTAGCAGAAAACACCACTGGCACCTCTCCTTAGGTAGACCAAGGACCGCGCCATTCCTCCGCTATTGTTAAGGCGGGATTTTCCTTGAAGTCCGGCTAATCCATTAAGGGAGCAGCCTAGCAGGGGCAATGGGCCAAGACCCAACGCTCTGAAGAGCTCTGCAGCAGCTCTGCTAAAGCAACTGGAGCAAACACCAGCCGGGCTCGGTGCCTTATCCCGCCGCACAAGACAAAGCATTAACGCGCTTATCTGGGAGCAGCGAGTGAGCCCTGCTTACAGGCCACTTACAGGCATCGCTTAGCGGGCAGCAAGGAGGAAAAAAGGAGGGAAAAAAATATAAATCAATCAGCAGAAACCCTGAGGAGATTGGGAGAGGGAGATTTTGAGGCTCTGTGGCGTGGAGGGCTGGGGCGCAGTGAGGGTGGTGAGGAGAGCTGGGTACGCGAGCACCGGCGGGGCCCCCCGGTTCATGAACCTGTCGCTCTAAAAGCCTGTTTGTGCTTAGCCAGTCTGCTGGAAGAACATCTGCTAATACTCACTAAAGAGAAAAATGGTGTAGGGAATTTGTGGATGTCTTCTCTGCCTTGCTCGGGAAGCCGAGGACCGAGGGCGAGGTGTTCTGCTTGGGGGAGGAAGCAAGGTGAGCAAGTCCTGAAAGTACTGGGAGAAGCTGGCAGGAAATCACAAGTGTTTTCTGCTCTCAGCACAGTAGAGAGAGAGAGAGGGTGGAAAAACACCCCCAGTCGTGCTCAGCATCATTATTTGTGCCCCTCTCAAGCCTTCCAAGGGGTGCCACAAGCCAGGGCCTCAGTGGCAGGGTGGGAAACACTCAGGCACTTTAATGCCTCACCTCGTAGCCCTGACACCAGCACCTGGCACTGGACAAGATGTATTTTGACAGCCTGACAAAAGCCCTTTCCAGGGAGGATGTGATGGTAAAAGCACGGAAGGGAGAGCATTCGCACCCATTTTCCAGATGCTCCGAGCCAGTGGAAAAAGCCAAGCAAGAGCAGCTCCTGCAGACACCCAGGTGGAGCTGCAAGGACAAAACACATTCAGTCCTGCTCCAGAAACACCCAGGGCAGCTGCTGCCACAGTCCCTGGATGAAATGTTTTTGACAAGTGAATAATTTCATGTTACATTGACCCCGGGACTTGAATGATAACCAAAAGACCCAAAAAGGTTCAAATTAACAGCATGGAGGCTGGAGTAGTAAAGCAAAATTTAAGTGAAAAAAAAAATAGTGCCTACAGTCTGGGATCAGAAAGTTTGCTTGTTGTTAGGGGTGGTTTTAAAGAAACTTCCTGGAAAGGATTTGGGGTAGGCAGCAGCCGTGACCAGAGGGCAAGGGAACAAGCAACACTCATCTCCTTCTCTGCTTGCCTTGATAAATTCACTTAGGAAAGTGAGAATTGTCAGGAAGTAAAGGAGAATCCCACAAGTAACAAAAGGAAGAAGTGAAAGGGTTTCTCTTATTTTCGTTAGAAACAGCATCTGAAATCTGTGCCAACCAGAAGGGTGCCAGAGGTTTGGCATAAAACTGCACCCAGGCTGAAGAACAAATAAATAATTTGGAATCACACAAACCTAAAATCACTCTCACCTGAAGAGCTCAGGATCTAAAGTATAAACCAAATTACAGAACAATTTCTCACTGTACCTTCAGCCTGTTACTCCTGAAGTAGAGCCCTTCCTTGCACAGGACACCACACCAAAAACACATTCTCATAAAATTCCAAGCTCTGGGTTAGCCTGACCCAGATAAATACGGCAAATTCAGGAAATAAAAAAGGGTTTTCAGGAAAGATGGATTCCTGTACTCATTCCTGTAGCAAGCC